>CM021787.1:2633703-2644529 GCA_011076525.1 Nettapus auritus | reverse complement strand
CCAACCGGGACGGCTCCAACCGGGACGGCTCCAACCGGGACGGCTCCGCGGTCCCAACCCCAAAGCAGGGCCGGGGAGCGGCAGCACAAGGCGACGTTAGCCCTGCACAGCAGCAGGGACGAGCGAGGCAGGAAGGATGGATAATGGACAGGCGGATTCCATACGAGAGCACATTAAAGCATCATTTCCTCTCCCTTTGAGCGGAAGGACGAGGAGATTGGAGGTTTCAAGTGGTTTTGCTGGAAGCAGGTGGGAAACGTGGGACCCACGGAGCTCGGTGCCAAGGTCAGCGAGGGGAAAGGAAAGCAGGCAGTGCCCCCAGAAGGCGGCGCCTCCCCGTCAGACCTGGTTTTTCCCCATCGGTCTTCGGAGGGGAAGGTGCAGAGATAGCAGCTAAGGGGCTCCTGGAAAACCTTCACGGCTCCTGAGTAGGTGGGACGGAGATTAATCGGCCGGATTGGAAAACGAGCGGCGTGTTTGGAAAGCAGGAGGGGCAGGAAAGAAGGAGAAGGGGCAAGGGAGGAAGGAGGAGGAAGCAAAGCACCAGGACGCGCAGCTGGGGGCAGGGAAGGGCCGAGCGAAGCGAAACAAGGAAGGGGCCTAAAAAACAAAAAGCTTTCTGCGAGGCTCTTGCTTTTCTTCTTTAAAAGTCATTAGGAAAGCGATTAACAGCGTCCAGCCCCGCAGTTTTCCAGCCCAGCTGGCCGGAGTGGCCACCGGGCATCAGTCGCTGTCACGTCAGCACCGCAGCCCCTGTGTTAGGACTAAACCCCAGCGTTCGGAAGCAATTCAAACGAATCGAGAGGCCAAAAAGAAAAAAATCCTGGTCTTTTAGGCCAAGATAAGCATTTCCGCTCGCCCATTAACGCCCGAGATCGGATTCGTTGCGGTGCCGGGGGCTGGGGCGCAGCCGTTGCTCTGCGAGGGAGGCGCTCGGTGGGCACGCAGCGACCGCCGTGGGGACGAGACGGGGGGGAAAAGGAGAGAAGAAGCTGCCCGCCACGGATTTCTGATGGATACGGGGAAAAAAAAGGCAGGCACTGCACCGAAACCCAGCGGGAGGGAAGAAGTTGAGCGATGTTTGCCGGTTGCAGAGGACTGCTGGTCGGGAAACGCGCCGCTCGCGTGCCAAATCCACGAGCGCCGCTGCTTCAGCCGACGGCCAAAACGCTCGTCGTGCTTCACGCCTCCTTCAGAGCAAGCAGCGAGGGGTTTTCTGAAGCTCACCGACCGTTTTGCTCTCCCCCGGCTCGGAGCGGAACCTTCCTGCCTGCTTGGGGCGAGCGTTTGTCCCCCCCTTGAAGGGAGGAAGGCTCCGAGCCTCGTTAGACGGCGGTGACTAAAAGCCAAACCATCCGGCAAAGCCCAGCTTCGCCCCGCGGCTCTTTTTCCTTCGCCTCCCCACCTCCAGCCGGGCATTGCCAGAATTCCTCAGCGCTTCCCCTCTCCCCAAACGCTTCCGCAGGCGTTGCCGAGCCCCGGCCCGCTCCGAGCCGGCCCAGAAGCTTTGCTGAGCGCGACGAAAGCCTCGCGAGCCGACAGCACCGCTGCCGGATTCCTCGGCCTCTTCCCAGCCACCGGCACCTCGTTTCCAGGATCCACCGCGCTCCTGCTCCGCCTCGTCCTCCCCGGCCCGTGCTGGCCTCCTCGTGCTTCTCCAGGAGGGGATCACGCAGGGATGCCAGCTCTGGAGTGGAATCCTCAGTGGCTATTTTTCATAAAGAGGGCGGCCACGGGGAAATGGGGCGATTGTTCCCAACGATAATTGAGACAGGCTTTGATGAGGAGCACTGAGGAGCAACGCGGGGCCTTTTTCGGATGGAGCAGTTGCTTTCCTCCGCGGGTTGGCAACTGCAAACAGCGACTGGGGGCGAACGCTGCCTAACGAGGAGCCTGGAGAGGGGCAGCGAGCAGCACCGGGGCTCGGAGGGAGCCCGGGGAGCGGTGTGGAGGGGAAGGCAAGGCACACAAAGGGCTGTAAATAACAGGCGAGGGGAGACACGGCGTGATTCTCGCCCGTGTTTGAGCACAGCGTTCGTGGGAGTCACCTGGGTCATCCCCCGCTCGACGCCACCTCCGCGATCAGATCCGCAAAGCAATCCGGACCCCGGCGGTGCCGTCGTCTGTCGCGGTGGCGGCACAGAGCAGCCGGGGAGGACGGGGCACGGTTTTGGGGAAGGGGAGGGAAAAACCAGCTCGGTTTCGGAGCACCTCGGGGCCACCAAAGCGGCCCCGAAACGCTCGGCACGGCCGAGGAGCCCGAGAGCCTCGCGGAGCGGCCTTCGGGAGGAGCCGCCGGGGGATTAGGCGCAGCAGCAGGTTTGGGAACGAGGGAGGAAGGAGATAATCAGATCTGAAATTCCCATCGGTATGAAATGAGACTTAACTCAGGAGCTTGCCAACGCAGCCCGACTGTTCTTTCTAATGCCTGTGACAACTCCGCTTCCAATTTCGAGCTTCTCTCAGCAGTAACTACTCCCCCACGTCGCTGTAATGGCCAGAAAGAGACCGGCTTTTATGTAACCCCCAAAGACTAGCAGGAAGGGAAGCGGCAGCCACACACAAGTGGGAAAAAAAATCAGCAGAAGGCTGTGCCGAGCGCTCAGGGCCGTGCTCACAACGCAGCCACGGAGCAGGGGGATGCGGCAATCAGAAACGCTCCGGCTCTCGGAGAGAGAGACCCAGCAATCAGCGCTGCAGCCGAGCAGTGGGGAGCGAAATCAGAGCCGCCAACGGCTCCATCCCGCCAGCTGGAAGCGGCTTCCCCAAAAACGGGCTCGTCCGGCACGAGGAGCCCGGCCCCACGGCAGCCGCAGGGCTGCCGCCGTTCCCGACGCTCCCCATAAACCACGGGGAGGGGGGGAAAAACGCCGCCCGCCACCTCCTGCCGGGAGCTGAGGGGGCCGAGTTCTCCCCCCAGCATGGCACAAAGCGCGCCTGACGTCCACCAAAAGCCCGGGTTGTGTCCTAGAGGAGAAGGCGGGCGGTGCCCCCGGTGCGTGCCGCAAAGCCACCGCGAACCGGGGCGACGCCACCCGCTGCTTCTGGCCACGGCGTGGGGCAGGAGCGGCGTCTCCACCGCGTTGTCCCGACACCAGAAGCGGTCCTCGAGACAACAAGCAGCCGGCCCGCTCGCTGCCCGGACTCAAAACACCCTTTTTTCCCCTTTTTTTTCAGTCCGCCGGCTCTGAAAAACGCCGGAGAGACCCCGAGAGCCTTTTTCCGCGGGTTTTTTTTTTGTCTGCCTCACCGTTTGCTGCCCTCGAGGGGATTGCACGGGTGTGACCGGAAATCTGGCTCTTCCCTTGAAACTTGGGCGAGCAAGAGATGATCTTGCCGGAATAACGGCAGCCTCGGCCGCGCTCGAAGCCGCTGGCAGGAATCAGGCCGGGGGTGCTGGGGAACAACCAGATCCTCCGAGCGCCAGCAGCCGGACCGAGACATTTTGTTATTATCATTCCTAAAACGCACCGTTGCCCTAATTAACGTTTTGGTTCATTTAGGTGAAAAAGGAGTGACAAAAAAGAGGGGCAGGCGGCGTTCCCCTCCAGGCCAGGCGAGGACGCCGGCGGAACGAACGCGCGGAAACGAAACTCGAAGAGACGCCACTTGGGTCAACTCAGGGGAGCTGTCGCCGAGATTCGGTGCCGGGAATAGGGAGCTGTTGATTGAACGGGAATTAAAGCTCGGGAACTGAAAGGTTTCAAGGTCTTTGCTGGGAGGAGACGGCGCTGGGGGAGCTCCGGCTTTGTTGCCTCCTTGGGAACAGGGGAGCAAAGGGAGCAGAACGCTTCCCCGTCAACCATTTTGGCAGGGATGCAAGGTTGGGGCCACCGCAAGAGGCAACCTGGGCTTAACGAGGCTAAAAACCCCCGGCAGGCTTGCAGATCCTCCAGGAGTGTGGGGCAGAGGGTTGGCCACGGGGCAGGCTCGTGGCCAGCCACAGGAGGTCCTCGACGCCACCTGGCCCAAAGGTTTTTGTCCCGGGAAAGGCAAAACGAGCGCTGCCAAGAGCCGGGTGTCGTTTCCCGAGCCTCGGAGGCTGCGGCGGCACCGGCTCCAGCTGCAAAGGTCCCGGCCCGAAGCCCGCGGCTCCCAGCAGCTCCATTTTGAGGCCCAGGCCGCCTGCTGCAAATGGCGAGCGGCTGCTGAAGCAAACCCGGCTCAATCGCTCGTTCCGGGCTCAATTACTGCTAACGAGGAGAGCGGGCTTTCCTCCTCTCCTTCCCACCAGCCTCCTAAGGCAGCACGGCCCGCGTCCGAGGGTAATTAACGCAAAAAGCGTGTTTCCCCCCCCAAAAAAACACCTCATTCCCAAACCTGAACGCATTTCAACCTTCCTCGGCAGCAGATAACCTCGGGCTCGTTGGCGGCTGGGCTCGGCCTCCTCTCCTCGAAGGCTCGCCGGGCTATTTTGCTCCGCGGAGGAGCGGGCACGGCCCCGACCCGAGCGTTTTCCACCCAGCTCCGCCGCTCTTCGGGTTTCAGCTCACGCCTCGGTAATTGTATCGCAGCTCCGAGTGCCCCCACCCTCCTGCTGCACTTGGGGAATCCGGCAAAGATAAGTCTGTTCTTAATTATTAAATGTAAATAGCTCATTAAATATAATCCAATTACTTTAATTGTAAGAAAAAGGAAGTAATTACGATATGTACATGTAGCCTTGCCCGAACGGTTTTAAATATCTTCAACGAATCTTTGCGGCTTTCGTATTTTAAGTTAACCTTTGACACGAGATGGGGGGGGAAGAAAAAGCAGACGGTGGCTCCCTGATATCTTCCGGAAGTGTTTTATCTGCTGGGATTTGTCACCAAAAAAAAAAGCAGAGGACGGCCCCGAGCAGCCAAATTAAAGCGGTTTACAAACAGCGCCTTCAAAAAGTCAAAATAACACATGGGTTTTCTCTTGTGGGAGGCAAAAAGCGCTCTGCGATGCCACGTCAGGACCCTTCGTGGGCTTTTTTTGGGTGTCAGGGGAGGAGGAAAGGCAGCGTTCGTGCTGCTGAGATGTGGCAGACCCAACGAGCCCCCACGCAGCGGCAGCTCCCCGCGTCCCCTCGGAGCCGTTCCCCTCGCCCCTGTCCAAGGATGGGGAAAAGGGACCAAAAACCTCCCAGTTTGGGCCCCCGGCTCTGACGGGGGAGGTCGAGTTGCAGTTCGGATGCGGCGACAGACTCCTTGGGACGGCCAAAAAATTACCAAAAGAAGCTTTTTTTTTCCCCAACCGTCGGCTCCATTCGGCACCTTCCGAGCCCAGCGGCGGTCTCACCTTCGTAAGCTGCAAACGCCGGGCTCCGCGTCGCCCCGAAGCCTTTCGGAGGGGCTGAAACCATCGCCTGATTGCCCTTCCCAAGAGCTCGGTGCGGAGATCAGGCCCTGGTTGGGACGCTAAAAACCCGAAGCTCACCGGAAGATCTCTGAATAAGCCGCTGCGTGGAAACCTCCCGAGGGCCGAACCCGAAGCGCGAGCTTTTTATTTTGCGGCGCACAAAAGCCTGAAAGGGAACTCGCTTCCGCCTATTTGCCGGGCAAAGGGGGTGGTCGGGGAACTTTCACCCGGCCATTGAGCCCCGGCTGCCGCTCCCCCTCCCTCCCAATTAAATCCCATCTTTGGCACTCCACGCGCGAACCTCGGCTCCGCCGCCGCATCGGCGCGCGCAGCCCCCCGGCGCGGAGCCGCCTGAAAGCGAAGCGCCGCTGCTCCTCCGGGACGCTCGCGAGGAGGAAAAGGGCGAGAAGAGGAAGTGAGAAATTAAAAACCACGCTCGTTAGCGGTGACACGACGGCTCGACAGAGCGCCCGGCAGAACCCCGCGGCACGGGAACGGTTCCGGCTCCCACGCGACGCCAGCGCCTTGGGTTGACACAGAAGAAAACTCAGAGCCCGTTACCCCACGTGCTGCGGGAGTGTCCTTACCAGACCGGACCGGGAGCAACGTTCCCTCTCCTCCTTTTCTAGCTGAAACGTTTTTTTCCCCCCTCTCTCTCTCTCTCTCCAGGGATTTCCAGCGTGTTATAAGCGAAGCGAAGCGCCGCTGCTCATCGTTTCGGTAATGACGGCAAATAAGCGCCGGTATTTTGTTGATCCTTTTCCTTTACAAACAAAAGGGCAGAGTCATTAGCCCGGTTTTACGAGCGAGGAGGAAGGGAGGCCGGGAAGAAGTGCGCAGCTCCAGACCACTGCAGGAAACATCAGCGACCGACCGGGAGACGAAACCTGAAGAGCTCCAAGGATGGCCAGGCTCAGAGACCCAAATTTCAGGTGAAAAGAAGAGAGCCCGAGGACACGGCAAGCACAGAGCGACGATTCTCCCTGCTGTCCTTTCCCACGGAGCAGCAACCTTCCGGGCCTTCGGACCACACCGAAACGAACACCATGGCTGCTGTGTCCCCTGGGGATCCCACTCGGCTCCCATCGGTTTCTGGCATCTGGGAGGCCCCGGGGCAGCGAGGCCCTCGCTCAGCACGCGCCGGGCGGAGACGCTTCCTCCTCTCGCTTCTGCTTCACGATTCGGTTTTGATCTCAAACCCACGAGCGGGACGAAGAGGGCTTTGGCTTCAGGAAGCGGTTGGTCAAACAATCGCATCGCCACCCGTCCTGAACGGGCGCCTCCCGAGGTTACGTGACGGCACCGCGCAGCTCAAGAGCTCTCAGCTCCTGCCGACGACTTCCCAGCAGAAAGCAAGGCCGTCAGCTCCTGGCTGGGGCTGGTTCACAGCAGCAGGAGGGAATTTTGTGCAGTGCGGGGCTCTTGGTGCGCCCTCCGTCCCTCTCCCCGTCCCCTTACCGTGCAGGAACCTTCCAGAGAACAGGACAGCGGCGATCCCAGAGCAGTGGCACGGCCGCCACCTCCCGTGCGGCGATGTGGGCCTTCAAGAGCAGACGTCAAACGCTGCCTGCGCACGGCAGTCCCCCCTCTTCCTCTCCGTCACAGCACCCCTTCCAGCCCACTCCTCCCAAACCCAGCTCCGGGGCCTTGCTCCAGGAGAGGACACGGCGGGGAAGGTGCCTCGAGGAGCGAGCAGGTCGCTGCTGACCCCGTTTGGGGGACACCAACCGCGACCCCAGGTCCTTCACCACCTCTTCAGCAAATCCCCCGGCTGAGGCACGCGTCAGATCCGTCTGTGCTCCTCCTCTTCTGCAGGACCCCAAGGCCGGAAACCTTCCCGTGAGCTCAGGAACCTCGAGGAGCCGTTCCTCAGCTGAAGGCGAGCTTTGGACCGAGGTCGCTTGCTCAACGAGCGCGACGTGGAAGCTCCCCCCGCTGCCTCCCGGGAAGGAACAACAACAACAAAAAAAATCCCTACCGGCCAGAAAACCACGACTCGGGATCGGCCCCGAAGCTGCCCACCTCCTGCAGCGGGGTCTGGCCGGACCGAGCCTCCCCTCCTCGCACAGAACACACTTTTCCTTGCACGGGGTTGCAAAAACACGAAGGAAGTCGGTGGCACCGGGCGGCTGTGCTGAGAGCTCGACACCCAGAAGCCGCTTCCACACGCCTTTTTGTTACAGGCGCTGTTTATAAACGCCGAAAGGATTTAAAGAAAGGCTGAGCGAGGGCCTGATCTCGCGACTCTTTAGCCTCGTGCGGCGAGGAGAAACGCCGGATATAAACACACAGCTGACTTCTAGAGCCCGGCATCGCTGTTCTTGCTGCTGACTCGGACAGGCGGCTGGGGTTTGCTCTCCTGAGGTTCCTTCTGCTTTGCCTCCTGCACACGCGACGGCGAGGAGCAGGCTGAGCCCTGTCCCGGCTGCCCTGGGAGGGGTTTTGGGCTGCGTCTCTGTGCCAGGTGCCCCCGTCCCCTCCCGGACGTGCACTCACCAAGCGTCTCCGCTCCCTCCTGTTCCTGCTCTGCCCGAGCGGTGCAGCGCTTTCTGCTCGGCTGAATAACCGAGGGCTAAACGTTACCCTCACGCGCGGCTCTGCCGAGGGAGAAGCTCCTGGTCAGGGAGAAGCTTGCAACGTTCTTCAGCCACAACTGCGAGGATTCAAGCGGAGCCTTCCACTCATCGGGCTCTCCCTCACGCAGTCTGACAAGGAGAACGAACCTGATTTGGTGGGAGGCTTCGCCTCGACCCCTTTTGTTCTCCCATCGCCGCTAAAAAAAAACGAAGAGATCGATTGACCGGCGTAACTCCGCGCGGATGAGGCAACCGCTGCAGTTCGAACCCCTCCGCCCACGCCAGGCCATTATCTAAGCTTGCTCAATGAAATCAACTTTTCCTAGGCCGGCCCCGAGGAATGAGATACATCCGAGGCACGCCGAGGAACTGGGCCGGCGTCCTTCGTTATGAATCACTGCTCGCTAACGCCTGCTGAAGCGAACGGCCACCGACAAACGCCCCGTTTGCTCCGGCGGGTCGCCGCGTTCTCCAGGAAACCAGGCTGGGGCTCCAAGAGCTCAGCCCCTCGCCTCCAACCCCGCGGGGGTCTCTGGAGGCAGCAAGGCTCGAACCCAAATCCCCCAACCCCTTTTTGCTTCCCAAAACCACGTTTCGGGGAGGGGATGCGCCCCATGAAGCGGCCGGGAAGGCGCCGCGCTTCTTTTTCCTCCCGTATCTCCTCCTGCTCGTCCTTCCCCCAGCACGGTTTTGGAAAAGCAGAGCGGGAAGGGTTTGTTAGGAATGCCGACGGGGCAGAACCCGAAGGGGAAACACGGACAAAAACCCCGAGGAGCAGCAGAGAGCTTGGCTGCGAGGAGGAAGGGTCTGACAGGCGGGGGCCGGCAGGAGTTGGGTTGTTTTATTTAAAATAAAGATTGGAATTTGGGGCATTTACGTCTTGAACCGGTTCCGAGGTATAAAAAAGACTGTTTATTTTTTAAAGCGGCGCAAATACGCGCTGCGGGGAGAAGCTTCTATTCGGATCGGCGCCGGAGGCGAACCTCACACAACCCCTGCTTGGGGAGGCAGCGAGGAAACCCGCTCCGAGCACAGCGAGGCTCTTCCCCACGCACAAATCCTCATCCTTAGGCAAACGTCCCGGGTCTGAGCCCTGCTGCCACCGACCAGCCCCGGGACAGGCTCACCGGCCGCAGGTTGGAATGAGCTGGGCCTCGGAAGCTCGGCTCAAGCTGTCTCAAGCTCTGCTTTGGAGGACGGCACTCGGAAAATAATAAAAAGGCTTAAAGCCGAGGTGCCTGCCCCGCTCCACCCTGCTTCCTGCACAAAGCCCGTCCCGGCCTGCGATCGCAAGCGGGTTTTCAAAGTCACCCTATCACCCCGCGTCTCCGTGTGGATGCGGGCTCCGGTTTGTTTTTAACCACGCTTTGGAATCGGTTCCACCGACAAAAACCCCGCTCAAGGTCAACGAGAGGCAAACCCGACGCCTCAGCCGGGTGGGAAACGCGACAATTCCCCTTCCTCGTGTGAGCGAGCGCTTCCCGCAACGGAACGCTCCGCGTCAGCTCTGCCACCTCACGTCGTTTGCCTTCCACCTTCCCCTTCTCACACGGCCGGGGAAAGGACACGCGAGGGTTAGGGGAGGATTGATAAATCAGGGCCTCGCCTGGAGTGGGTGTATCGAATGCCGGGATTTTGTTGTTCCTGATGTCCCGCTGACGACCCCACGGGTCAGCCCCGCCAGCGCTCTGCCCTGCGTGAACCAGGCGCTTCTGCCGCTGCCGAAAGCGGAACCTACCAGCAAACGTGAAACTTCTGGCGAGGAAAACCAAAAAAATCCTGCCCGAGGACGATCTCTGAGGTCAAATAATAGCCGGGAGGGCGGAGCTGCGATCCCTTACCTTCCTCCGAAGGACGCCAGCTATTCGTGTCCCAAAGCAGCAACCCCCCCACGAGCCTAACCGCTAGCGAGGCACAACCCCAGGACGTCCTCCAGCAACTTCTTTCTCCCCTGGAAGGAGGAGAAGGGCTGAGGTTCAAGGGCTGAGGTCAGCGCATCTGCCCCAAGGTCCCGGCCACGTCCCGTTACGCCCTTCGACGCTTCTTCCCCGCGAGCGCCGAGGGGTTTGGCGCTGGGAAGGCATTTCCTCACACGTGTGGCCTTACCCCGGGGAGTTGGACGTTTTACGGCTCGCACACGGCCGTGGCGTGGCCACGCCGGGCTGCAGGTTCCCCTCCTGGAGGGAGGGAGGGTGTCCCACCGCCCAGGCACGCTTGGTGTGCGGGTACGAGACGAGCACGCTTCTTCGCGAGAACTTTTAAGGCAGGCTGCTGTCAAAGCCTGCCAGCACCGCCTGCACCACGCCGGAAAGCGAGGGACGCTCCCCAGACCCCCAAACACCCCCCAAGCCCCCTAACCCCCAGCCCCACTAACCCTCCAGTCCCCCTAAACCCCCTAACCCCCTCCCCCAGCCCCCCAACTCCCCCTCCAGTCCTACTAACCCCCTCTCCTGAGCCCATAACCCCCTTCCCACACCCTCTTACCCCCTCCCCAACCCCTCTAACCCACTTCTAGCCCCCCAACACCCTCAGCCTCACTGAACCCCCTCCAAACCCCCTGACCCCCTCTCCAGCCCCTCTAACCCCCCTCTTCACACCCCCTAACACCCCTAAGCCCACTAATCTCCCCTCCAGATCCCCTAACTCCCCCCTAAGTCCTCCTAACCCCTCTCCTGACCCCCTAACCCCCTTCCCACATCCCCTTACCCCTCCCCAGCCCCTCTAACTCACTTCCAGCCCCCCTATCACCCCCAGCCCCACTAACGCCCCCTCCATACCCCCTAACCCCCTCTTCAGACCCCCTGACCTCCTCCTCCAAACCCCCTAACCCCCCTCTCCTGACCCCCTAACGCCCCCAGCCCCACTAATCCCCCCTCCAGACCCCCTAACTCCCCTACACGCCCCCTCTAACCCAATTCCAGC
>CM021787.1:2579515-2622176 GCA_011076525.1 Nettapus auritus | reverse complement strand
AAAAAAAGTGCTGGCTAAATTACCTCTGCAAGAGAAACACAACAGCGGGGCGGGGGGGTGAGAAGGGCCCGGGGTGCCCCGTGCCCCCCCACCCCACCCCAACAGCTCAGCACCCCCTTGACCCCCGTCCCCAGGTCGGGGGGTCCCCGCACCTACCCTGTAACAAAACCTCGTTGTCCGGTTGGCACGTCAGCAGACACTACAATGAGGTGACCGTAAAAGTGTCCTCGGGGTGCTGTTGCTCTACCATCGGCCCCAAAAACCCGCTCTTCTGGGTGGGGGCCATGACGGGGTGCCCTTGGGGTGCAAAACTGGGGTACCTGTAGTTGTCCTGCAGCTGCAGCATAGAGTCTCTCGGTACGGGGGAGATATTCAAGTCATTGATCAGGGGGCAAGCGTAGGGGCCTCGGTGGTGAGCCCGGGACATCTCCAAGGGCTCCTTCTCGCCCTTGGGGGGGTGGGTGCCGCTCGGGCTGCTCAGGTGGGGGTTGAGACACGAGGGGTCCGTCCTGCCCATGAAGTCCACCAGCATGCCGGCCCCCGCCTTGCCGTCGTACGAGGAGGGGCTGCGGGTGCTGGCGTTGGGCGAGTACCAGTAGGGGGGATTTTTGCAGCTGGGGGAGTCGTAGTGTGGCTGAGGCATGGGGAGGTCGCGGCAGGCCATGTGCGGGGCGTGCGGCAGGGCCCCCCCCTGCATGCTGTGTTTGAGCGAGTCGCAGGCGGGCAGCTTGCGGAGGTCGCCCGCCCGCAGGTCCTCCTTGAAGGCCAGCGTGGGCGAGCAGTTGGGCGAGAAGGCTTTCTGCAGGCCGGCCTCGAAGACAGTCTGCTGGCCGGGGGCCGCCAGCTGGTGAGGGAGGGTGGGGAAGTGCTTGCTCTCCAAATCCGGCTGCCCCAGGCCGGGGGAGTCGCTCTGAAAGCCCTGCACGAACGTCCCGTCCGAGGGGGTGGAGGGGTTCATGGAGTAGGGCCCGGCGTAGTCGCAGGGGTCCCGCTCGCCCACCCCGAAGCCCCGGGACTGGGAGGGCAGGGGGGACATGCTGCTGTCCCCGCTGTAGTAGTCCAAGCCCAGGTCCGTGCTCTCTTGGAAGAGGGGGTTCACCGGCTGCGACTTGGTGGGGAACTTGGCCTTGCCCGTTCCCCGCTCCTTCTTGGAGGCGCAAGCCCCACGGGAGCCCCGGGGCTGCCGGGGCCCCGTGCTCCTCTTGGAGGGGTACACGGAGGAGGAGGAGGACGAGGAGGAGAAGTTCAGGTGGGACGTGTCGAACATGTCCACCTTCTTCCGCCGGCCCCGTCCGGGCTTGGAGTTGCTCTGGAAGAGGACGCTCTGGTTCCAGTTGTAGCCGGGGGCCGAGGACGCCTCGTTCCAGTCCATCATGAGCTTCTCCAGGCTGGAGAGGCTGGACTGGCCCTCGCTGGACGAGGCCTCGCTGTTGGCGCGCCGGTAGCCGGCCGGCTGGTTGAACTGGGTGCTGTCGGAGGACGACTCGGAGAAGGTCTCCGAGACCGTCTGCTGCTTGGCCTTCTGCGGGGTGTAGTTGGAGATGTCCAGGATGACGTTGGGCTCGTTGAGGTGGCACTCGAAGCCGGGATTGTAGAGCTGGCTGAAGGCCTCCGAGCTCCAGTCCAACCCGCCGTAGCCCTGCCGGAAAGCCCACTGGGACGCGCTGGGGAACTGCCGGCAGTTCTCGGGCGAGGGCTGGAAGGAGGCCGAGCCTTTGGGCACCATGTAGCCTCCGGGCGAGACGGTGCTGGCCCGGCTGTCGCAGCGCAGCGGGGTGTGAGCGGCGCTGGAGAACTGGCCGCCCTCGGCGCTGTTGAAGAAGGAGGCCTTGCCCAGTGGCAGGCTGGGGCCGGCCGTCTGCTGCGCGTAGCCGGCGCTGTGGGCGCTGCTGGGGGAGGACGGGAGGCTGCTGCCGCTGCCGTAGGCGAAGCTGCAGTCCTTGCTGGTGGGGCAGTCCTGCGCCGACGGGTACTGCTTCCCCGGGGGGAAGACGCTGGCGGGAGCCACGCTCTGCCCCGCGCTGTAGCCGCCGTACTGGGGGTAGCCGGGGGTGCCGCTGGCTGCCGGGTGCGCCGTGGGCGACCGCGACACGGCCGAGGGCGGCACCAGCTTGGGGAAGGCCTCGGCGCCGCGGCACTCCGAGGCTCCTTGGGCCACCCCGTAACCGGCGGCGGGGCGGCCGGGAGGGAAGGCCTGGCGGCCTTGCATGGCCGCGTGGAAGGCGGCCTCGGCGCCGGGGGCCGCTGCTGACGCCGCCACTTTGCCCCCCCGGGCCGGGTAGGCGGCCAGGCCTCCCCGTTGGCCCGCCAGGGCGTTGGGGGGAGCCGTGTAGGCGGCCGCCGATTTACGGGACTCGGAGCGGGAGGCCGAGAGGGCGAAGTCCAGCAGGTCGGAGGAGTCGTCCGAGTCCAGCAAGGAGCGGAAATACCCCGTGAAGAGGCTGTGCCGCTCCTGGCTGACCTCGGCCTGCGAGGACGCCGCGCTGCCGGCGTAGAAGCCAGCCCGGCCGGAGGAGCCCGAATCCAGCGCCGCGGCATGGAAGGGCCGGGCCTCGGCCCCCTGGTAGCTGCAGTTGCGGCTGGCCTGGCCGGCGGCGTGGCCGTGGTGGGGGGCCCAGGGGCTGCCCTTCTCCCCGGCCCACTCGGAGGCACTGTCGCTGAAGCTCTGGCCGGGGTTTTGCTCGGGGAAGAGCACCCCGTTCTTGCGGGTCCGCCGCTTGCGCTTGGGCTTGCCCACGGGGTCGGGCTCCGGCCGGCCCCTCTTGCGCGGGTGCACGGGGTCGGCGTGCAGGGCGGTGGGGGCCTTCTTCTTCTTGCCGATGCCCTCAAAGAAGTCGCTGAAGGAGCAGCGGGAGGCGCGGGCGGCGTGCCCACCGCCTCGCCCGCCGAAGCCGCCCGCCTTGCCGCCGCGCCGGCGGAAGCCCTGGACGCGGTGCAAGAAGTGGGAGATGCTCTGGGTGTCGGGTGCCTGGTGGATGGACTCGGGCTCGCTGGGTGTCCAGCAGCGGGGTGGCGAGCAGCGCCCCGAGCACTGGCTCTGCCGGTTGAGGAACGCCAGCTTGGCCAGCACGTCCGAGTAGTCGGCCTTGCTGTCGTTGGTGTCGGCGATGTAAGAGGGCTGGGGCGAGGCCAGCTTCTGCTTCCTCCTCCTCCTCTTCTTCACCTCCGGGGCGGGCTCCTTGGGTTTGGTCTGGCCCAGCAGCAGGTTCTTGGGGGGCCTGCCCCGCTTACGCTTCAGGATGATGGGCATCTCACCAGGGGGGAAGACCACCACCACGTTGCGCCCGTTGTTCTTCATCTTGAGCAGCGGCGTGGGCTCCATGGAGCTGCTGGCCGCCAGCTCCTTGCCCTCCAGGTTCAGGTTGCTGCTGAGCGACGACACCTTGTAGGTGGTTTTGTTCCTCCTCCCCAGCGACACGGGGATCTTGGCCATCTTCACCACCATCTTCCGCACCCCGCGGCACTTGCTCTTCTTCCCCGCCGCGGGGGCCTTGGGCACCTCGTCGGGGTCCAGGGCTTCGGGGGGCGGCGGGGGGGTCAGCAGCGGGGCGCTGGGCTCCTCGGGCCCCGGGGGCACCTCGGCGGGCAGGGCGAGGGGCAGGACGCGGCTCTCGGGGGCGACGTCCGCCCGGCGCCCTCGCCCTGCCCTCCTCCTGCGGCACAGCATCTTTGGCTTGTCAGTCCGGCGCAGCGCGTACTTGCGGTGGTCCTCGCCGCACCTCCCGGCCCCCCGGCCCCCGCAGGGGCCGCGTTTCACCACGCCGCTCAGGGGACACCCCCCCAGGCGGGGCTGCAGGCCGTGGGGCCGCAGCGGGTCCCCGGTGCCCGCCTGCGCCTCCAGCAGCTCCGGCACGGGCCCCAGCGGCTGCGCCTCCAGCAGCGAGGGCTCGGTTGCCAGCAGCGGGGCCCGTGCCTCCAGGAGCTGCGGCTCCAGGGCTCCGGGCAGCGGTTCCAGCGTCTGCAGCCCCAGCGGCTCCGCCAACGGCTCCAGCGACTGCAGCTCCAGCGATTCGGAGAGCGGCTCCAGCGACTGCAGCTCCAGCGACTCGGAGAGCGGCTCCAGCGACTGCAGCCCCAGCGGCTCCAGGTTCTGCAGCTCCAGCGACTCCGGCAGCGGCTCCAAGCTCTGCGAATCGAGCAGCTGGGGCTGCGACTCCAGGGACTGGGAATCCAGCAGCCGGGACTGGGAGTCCAGCTCTTGGGCCGGGAGCAACTGGGGCTGCGCCTCCATCGACTGCGACTCCAGCAGCTGCGTCCCGGGGCATGCCAGGGAGGCCAGTTCGTTCAGGATGTCTGCCTCGGCCAGGTCCGAGTAGTCACCGGCGTCCGGCTGGGAGCAACCGGCCTCCTCCGCGGGCGCTTTGGAGGCCGGAGGAGGCTGCGGGGCGCTCCCCCCCCCCGCCCTCGGCCTCCCCGTCGCGGGCCGGGGGCCGGGGGTGCCGCGGCGGCTCCGTTTTGCAGAGCACCCCGCGCTCCTCGGGGCTGCGGATGCTGTTGGCCAGGGAGGGCGAGGAGAAGAAGCTGTACTGGAGGTCGCGGTCGGCGGGCAGGAGGCGGCCGTCCTCGTGGCCGCCGCCGCCGCCTCCGCGGAGGCTGCCGCAGTCCAGGTGCACCCCGCTGCTCTTGAGGTCCTCGGAGAGGCGGTTGAGGTCCTTCATGATGTCGATGAGCTGCACCACGGGGTGGAGGTTGATGTGCCCGTTGCCGCACTTGCTCCGGAGCAGGGCGACGATGCTGTCGACGTTGCAGCGGCCCGAGGCCAGCGTCGCGTTGGGGAAGGTCTTGGGCGCCCGGTCGCGGGCGGCTGCCTCCTCCGCGCTGCCCCCCAGGATCCGGGGCTCGCCGGCGCAACCCAGCAAGTCCTCGGCCGCCTTGGTGCCGCCGTGCACGCTCTGGCACCGGTCGGCCGGGTCGCCGTGCAGCAGCGAGCCTGCCTGGTGCTCCCGGCCGAGCGCGGGGCACGAGCCCTCAGGGAAGCTCAGCACGCTGCAGGATAAGGCCTTCTCCGCCGGGCAGGCCGGGGGCCGCTGCGCCGGGTGCCCCGGCGGGTAGAACTTGGGCTCTCGGACGTAGTCGGGCGAGCCGCGCACAACGCTGGTCGTTACCACTGGGCCCGGGGGCTTCACGCGCATCCTGAACTCCTCCTCCCCCGCGTGCCGCTTGGCCGAGCAGTTGCTGACATGGGGGTCGGGGATGGTGAGACAGGGACCTGGACGGGGCAGAGAGGGGACAGTGAGGACCCCAGGGCGCCGCCGGCCAAAGCAGCCGGCTGCGCCCGCTCCCTCCCCGCTGAGGGAGAAGGGGGTGCCTGGATTTGGCCCCCCACTCGCTCCGGCCCCGTCGCCAGCAGGGATCAGGCCGCGCTCCCTCGCCCGGCGCAGCGGTGACTTACCCTCGGCTTTGCTGCTGCTCCTGCTGTTGCACTTGAGCTCTCTGCAAAAGAAGGGGGGGCGGAAGCTTAGCCCCGAGTCGGGGGTCCCCGGGTTACCCCCCACCCCCCCCCAACCCCGTGCCCCAGGGTTCGCAGCGCCAAGTCCCTGCAAGGGACATACCAGGGGCTGGTCCTCCCTGGGTTGCTCCCAAGCTGGCGCAGCCGAGAGGGCAGCCTGTGCCCATCACCCTGGCGTCGGGGCTGCGAGCGGGGCAGGGGGAGGCTGCCTCCGATCTGGGGACAGAGGGGACAGGTTGACCAGCTCCGTGGGGACGCGGGTGCGGGGATGCTCGGGTTAACACCCCCCCCCCAACCCCCCCCCCCCCCCTTTATCCCCCCAACCCCTTACCTCCCACCCCATCCCCACCACCCCATCCCCACCCCGACCCTCTCCATCCCCCCGGGGGCTTCATCCTCGTCCCTTCGCCGTGCGCCCCCGGGGTGCCGGGCAGGGGGAACCGGGCGCGGTGGGGGCCCTGCGGCCGGGTTGCCGCTAGGTGTCCCCGGCGAGCCGCGCTGCCCGCCCGCCGAGCCGCCCGCCCCGCTCCCCGGACACCCGGTCCCCGCCCCGGCCCCTCCGTGCGCCCCCCCCCGGCCCGGCCCGGCCCGGCTGGGGGACGGCATCGGGATGGGCAGGGGTCGGGGGGGAGCTCGGAGCAAAGTTCTTTGTTCGGGGGTGGGTGGGAAAGGAGGGCGGCTGTGTGCCCCCCTGCCCGTGCCAAGCACGAGGATGGGGGTCCCAGTGTGGGGGGGTGTCCACGGCCCACGGGCACGCGTGGGGGGCTTCCCGGGACGGCAGCGGGCGTGCAGCCGGGGGACTGTGGTGGTGCCCCCCGTGCCAAGCCGGTGGAGGGGACGTGGCACGGGGCGGGGGCGCACCGAGCATCGTCTCCAGGGTGGCACCAGGGGGCTGAGGCGCTGGGGACACCCCAAAATCCGGGGGGTGTCACCCCGTCTCCCAGCCCACCCGTGACCACGGCTCGTGGAAAGGTGGTGACCTGAGGAAGCGACCTCAGCTCCTTGGCCAGCCCGGCTGGGCACCGTCTGTGTGCCGACCCCCGGCCCCCCACCCCTGCGCCCAGCTCCGATTCCTTCCCTGTCCCCCCTGGGGACACCCCACACATAGCTGCCACCCCCGGGGAACAACCCCGAGGTGACACCACCCAGCGGCAGCAGCCCCAGGGCCCCCACATCACCCCCTGCCTCAGTTTCCCCTCGCTGCAAACGGGTGGCACTGCGGGGACGGCCCCGGGGTGCGCACGGGGCCACGTGGCATTGGCACCCGACACCAGGAGAGGTGCCCAGCACCCAGCACGGGGCTGACACCCGCGCACCCACGGCACAGCACCCTCCCAGCACCAGCACCAGCACCCCTCTTTGCCCCCCCCACGCAGCTAAGCCAAGACATCTGCCAAGAAGCGGAGCCCCCGGGGATGCTCCGCAGCCTCCCCCCAGCGCCAAGGCAGAGAAGCAGCCAGCTTTTGCCGCCCGCCCCCACCCCCGGTGCACCCTCTGCTCCCCGTCCCGGGGCGAGGGCCCCCCCGGGGTACCTGGGCCGCGGGTGCTTGCAGTGCAGGTTCACTTTGAAGCTGCGGTCGGGGCCGTCGCCGTCGCTGCTGGGCTGGCGGAGGCCGGAGCCCTGGGCGCGCGGGAACCACTCGGCTGGCGGGCTGGCACCGTTCTCCAGTGCGCCGGGCTGGCAGGCGACCGAGCTCCCATCTGCTCGAGCAAGCACAGAGACCCCCGGTGCATCAGCCCGATGTCCCCCCCCCCCCCCCCCCAACCCCCCCCCCCCCCCCCCCCGGGGGGCCGGGTGCGCCGTGCGCCCCGCGTTCGACGCCTCGCCGGCTGCACCGCGACGCCTGCGGCCCCCCGGGGACGTTTGGGGACGCTGGGTGACACCCGGGGGTGCGTTTTGGGGCTGGGCGCCCCTTGAGCCTCGGGTTTGTCCCCCCAGGGCGCGACGTTTCCCGGATGTGTGCACGTGTGTGCACACGCGTGTGCGCGTGGCTCCGTGCTGCCTGCTCCGGTGGTGCCCATGCAACGCCAGCACGCCCGGGGGCCGTGTGCCCGTGCCCACCGGCACGGGGGGAGCGCGGCGGAGCCCCCCCCAGCCCGGCGAGGTCCGGCTGTGCCTGCGTCTGGCTGCATTTTCCCCCCCAGCCGCGTGTGAATCTCTGCCTGTTCTCTCCCTCCCCCAGCGCACACACACACACACACCCAGCCACACGCACCCGCTCGGCGTGATCCAGGCTGTTCCCGGTGTCTGGATTAGCGTGACAACTTATCAACAAGGCAGGGAAGGAGAATTCAAACCTGTCAGGCCGTCCTCAGCCCCCTCCCCGTCTCCCCGCGATCCTTTGGGCGCAGCGCTGGCACGGAGGCGCAGGCACCTCTCCCGCAGCCCAGCGGAGAAACGCGGCTGTGTTGCCTGCGCGGTGTAGAGTTACACCAAGGGCAATGTGGAGCAGGAAAATATGTGCTAGAAAGACCGGTCGAGTCTCTGATGAATCTGCTAATGTGCCCGGAGCTGAGAGCTGTTGGAGGGGAGTCAGGCAGGAAGGAAGCAAACAGGAGGCTTTCCAGAACAGCCGCTGGGACCCGCTCCCTGCCGCACACGCTGCGCACGGCTCGCCGGGGAGGACGGGGGCACGGCCGCGTCCCCTCCTCTGCGCCCCGGCCGTCCCCGAGGGGCCGCGGGGTGCCCCTCGCGCGCAGCACGAGCACACGGAGCCGCCTCCGAGCTCGCAAACCCCGGCACAGCAGGATGCCCGGGGCTCCCCGCCGGTGTGCGCGGCACCCTGCTGCGTGCGCCCATGGGTGCGCGCCCCCCCCAGCCGTGCCGGCTCTTACCGAACGCTGCCCAGCACCAGGCTCCAGCCCTCGGCTCGGCGGGGCCACGCGGCCGGTGCCAAGGCGGGCGACGCTCCCCGCGTGGTGCCAGCTCTCCTCCCTCCCTCTGTGCGGGACCACCTGAGCCCCCCACCCCACCGTGGGGCCGGGCAGCACCCACGGGCCCCCCGCCACCATTTGGGGGCGAGGGAGCCGGGTGCGCCGGGATGCTCGCCGCGCCGCCGCGCTCACTTTCACCTCCTCTGCTCAGCCCCAGGCAGCTGCCACATGTTTCGCATTAGGCGCTCTGGACTTCGCCATTCCTGGGTTGCTAGCCAGGGGTAGGGCCGTTTTCCTTCTTTTTTTTTTTTCCCCTTCTTCTTTTTTTTTTTTTTTCCTTGCTGGTTACAAAACACCAGCCGAGACCACACAAGAGAGGAGGGATGGAGGGAGCGAGCGAGAGGGAGAGATGGATGGGAGAGGCGGGCGGGGGAGAGGCGGCGAGGCCGGGCGCTGCGGCGGGCGAGGCGGGCGGCGGGGAGGGGGGGGGGATTGCAGCCACCTCTGCATCCCACCTCCTGACCCCTGGAGCCTCGCAAAGATAACAGCCCCCGAAGACTGCTGACTCGCCTCACAGAAATCCAATATCCTCGCCTGGTGAACTAATCGACTACCTGGGCTCGCCACCTCCCCTGCCCGGGCTTAATCCTGCTGCTGCAAATCTTTAATTAGTTTAACGGTTTCAGGCTCGGCGCAGGCTGGAGGCAGGCGGCACGGCCTCCACCCCCCCCTCAGACCCCGGCTGGCTTCCCGGGGGGCTCCCACTTGGGTGGCACGGCCACCCGGTGCCGCGGGGCGGGAGAGGTGCCGCGGCGAGGGCACGGGGGGCTGTGTCCTTCCCCCCACCTCCTTCCCACCCCCTCTTTCCCCGGGGCCGCTGGCACCCGGCCCCCTCCCCGGAAGGGCTCGCTTGGCACCGGCGTCGCGGCAGCTTGCGGCGGAGGAGCCGGCCCCGCAAGACACGGACGTGGTTTGGTGCCCGGCTCCGAGGCCACCCAGACGTCAGGGTGGGGCCGGAGATGCCACCGGGAGACAGCCAGGCGGCGGGGACCCAGCCGCCACACAGATGGGGACACGCCGGCCCCGCGCCGCCCACCCCGTGCCGAGACGCCCGCGGCGCTGGCGTGGGGTACGGGGGGGTCCCCCCCAATTGCCCCGTTGCCTGCCCAGCCCCACGGGCACCGGGGGCGGGTTGTGAAGACCCCGAATCCCCCGGTTTGGGCGCCTCCGTCACGCGTGTGCTGCGGGCACGGGTTTGCCACGTCCGTCCCTGGCGCGTGTGCGCATCTCCCCTCCACGCGCGCACAGCTGGGGCACCGTGGACGTGCCCCCCCCCCCAGACTGTGGCATCACGGGGGTGCCCCACTCGTGCACGCTCCTGAGGATGCCGCCCCTCCCTCGCACACACACACACATGTGCACCCCCAGGGCACGGAGGCGCTTCTCCCCCCTTGCACGCGCGCATCTGGGGGCACCGCGGAGGCTCCCCCCTGCCTGCTGTTGTCTCCCCCCTCTTGCACGCTTTCGCCCCCCTCTCTCTCGCTCACACACACCCGCCCCCCCCGCCCTGCAAATCCCCACCGAGCCCGTCCTGCGCCTGCTGACACCAATGGAAAATCCCCTCCAGTGACAGCTTCCTGGCAGGCGCTTGCCGAGGGTTTCCGTGTTCTCCGTCCAGCCCCCCCCCGGCCACCTCCTCCCCGCGCCGTGCGGGGGGTCGGGCAGGCGGGCAGACCCCCCCCCACCGCCTCCTCCAGGCCTCAGCATCGCGACCCCAGCCCCAAAGCACGCGGCTCCCGCTCCCTCCTCTTCCTCCCTGCGCCCCCGTCACCCCCGCGGGGCGTCCCCGGCCACCGCCGCGGTGCCACCGGTGCGTGGTGGTGGCTTGGGACCGGGGGGCTGGGGGTGGCCGCAGGCGGGTGCCGGGGGGAGCGGGGGGCTCGCGAGCAGCCCTGACCTCCCCCTGCCTTTGGCCATCGCCCGCTCCCGGGGCTGTTCGATCCCATCCGTCGCCGCTTCCCCCCGCTGCCTCGCCCTCTCCGCCGCGGTGGTAATTAGGAGAGGGAGCAGATGGTGCCTGCGTTTCATCCCAGGGAACGGGGTCCAGCCGAGCTGCTCGGCCGCCCCTTCCCATCGCAGGGTCGTAGGGCAGCGGAGCAGAGGGGTTTCGGGGCCCCCTCCCCACGCAGGGAGCTGCCGGACCCCCCGCGGTGCTTTGGGAAGGAGAAGGCATCGCCGGGAAGGGCTTGGGTGCTGCGGGGCACAAACGCACCGAGGAGCTGAGGTCCGCAGGGAGAGCTGGTGGCACCTCCCCGAGGCACCCCAGGGCGCTCAGGCACCCGGCGTGGCACCGGGGAAGGGGGGGAGCCGTGGGACCGAGGGGCTGGCAGCGCCGGGTACCTGCAGGTCTTGGCATCCCCCCAACCACACCCCGCTGCAGCAAGGCACCGTGGGAAGCTCCCTGCCGAAACGGCCCCAAAAACCCAGCTGGGGAGGCAGCCAACCCCCCCTTGGGTGCCGGTGCCGCATCCCAAGCTGCTGGGGGGGCGTGCGGAGCTGGGGACGCAGCCCTGAGCCCCCAGCCATGACCCCCTCCCCTGTTTCCTCCATCCCCCTGCCATCACCATTTTCCCCTGTACGAGCCTAGGAGCCCACAGCCCCCCAGGGACACCCTCCCTTTGCTCCTTGGGGGGGGTCAGGTCCCCCCCACACCCTCCCCTCCATGCCCAGGTCCCCCCAACCCGGTGGCATCGTGCAGCATGGACGCAGCCCCCTCGCTCTCCAACCCTCTGCCCCCCAAACCCCTGTTCCCGGAGGGGTCTCGGTCCCCTCGCCAGGCGCACGGGGGGGGCCTGTAGGGCTGTGCCGGGGGGGGGGGCCGGGGAGGTGGGGCCGCCAAAGCGCTCGACAGATGGACTGCAGAGACGGTGGCACCTCGGCCGGCTGGAGCCGAGAGCCGCAGTTCAGAGCTAGCAGGGAAACGGGCTAAATTTAGCTGCTTCCCTCGGTGCCAGCTTTGTTCCCCCGCCCCGCTGAGCCGGCGCAGGAGGCGAGCAGCCGGCCTGGCCCCCTCCTCGGCCCCCTCCCCGCTGGGGACCGCGGGGACGCCCCGACAGCCGGCCCTGGGGGCGCGGAGCCGGGTGCCGGGGGCGGATTTGGGGGCGCCAGGGTTTGGCACGCGGGTCCCCCCCCGGCGGGTGCCGTCCCCGGTGCCGTCGTGGGGTGCTTTGCCCTGCGTGCCCCGGGCCCCCCCTGCGTGCCGGCAGGCCTGAGGCTGCGCAGACGGCCGCGGCCCCCCCCTTTTCTCCCCACGCTCCCTCTTATAGCCACAGCATGAGTCACAGCTCCGGTGCGTCCCTGCCCAGCGCCCGGCCACGCCGGGTCATGTAACACCCGCGGCCGCCCCGGCACGGAGCGGCCTCCGTCCCCCAGCCCCGTGCCACCCCTTTGCACGCACCCCGAGGTGGCTCCGCAGCCCCCGACGTCTCTCTGGGGACCACCGGGGGGGTCGCTGCTCGGCTCCCCCCCAGCCCCGAGCCAGCTGCGAGGCCACGGTGCGCCGCGGGTTAACGCCAAGCGGGGCCGGGATGCTGCGAGGCCAGTAACATTTGGAAGGCGCCAGATGGATGCGTGCCCGTGCCGAGGTCTCGCTCGGCACAGCCGATGCTCCCCCGGCTCTGCGGCTGGGGGGCTGCCCGGGGAGGGCGCCAAGGGGCCGGGGGGGCACCGGCGACGTGCCCCGTGGGCTCCCGAGCCACCCACGTCCACCCGTGTCCCGTCACCCCCACGGCACCGTGGGGAAGGGCAGCGGGGGGAGGCCGGGGGCGGCGGGGGCCCTGTGCCGGGCCAGGTGCGCCGGCCGAGCCCGCGGCATCACCGCTGCACCCCTTCGGTGCCGGCCCCGGGGCCAGGTGGGGAGCAGCCCCTGCGGGGCCCGGGGGGTCCGGGTAGGGGGGAGCCGCCAGTTGCCTCCCTCGGCCAATTTTAGAAACTGGCTAGACAAGAAAGGCAGAAAGGGCCGGGCAGGATTTACGGCCGGGCTGGTGTCAGGGTGGGTTTTTTTGTTGTTGTTTTTCTTTTTTTTCTATTTTTTTTTTTTAATCGGAGTTGAGCGGAAACTCCTGGCTGCAGCTCCTGTTTCCTGGGAGATGCGGCGCGGTGCGGGGCCGGCGGGGGCCGAGCTGGGGTGGGAGCCGCCGGGGACGCTGCCAGCGTGGCGCGGGGGGCACGGGGCCGTGCACCGGCAGGGGTGTGCAGGCACGGGGGCGCGCACACGCAGGTGCACCCGCGCGCACGGGACGGGCACGGGGGCAGGTGCACAAGTGTGTGCGAGCACAGGTGCACGCGTGGGTCTGCGAGGGTGCACGTGCACGCAGCTGGGTGCACACGTGGGTGCACGGAGGCACACGGGCACGGAGGTGCATGGACACGGAGACACGTGGACGCGGAGGTACCGGGACACGCAGGTACACGGACACGGAGCTACACACACACACACGTAGGTGCACACACACTCAGGTGTGCCGCCGCACAGCAGGTGACCCTGAAATGCAACCAACTCCGGTGACGTCCCATGGGGCCGAGGTCCCCCAGGATGGGAATGGGGGCACCCGGCTCATCCCGCACCCCCCCGGCACCCCCGCCGGGTGCCTCATCCTGCACCCACCTCCCTGGCGACGTGCGCTTCCCCCACCCTCGCCGGGGAGCTTGCCATTAAAATTGGAAGAACACAACTTGCCGGCAGAGCCCCGGCGCGCATCGTACACAGCCTGTCACTCACACATCACTTTGTAGATGCCCATAAATTGCTTCATTACCTCTTCTAATTGAGGAGAACGCAGCTGCTGTGGGGCGGTGACAGAGCTCCTTCCCTTTGAAGGATGCCTCGCTCTCCAAAGACGGGTCCGGCGGAGCCGCAGAGCCCCCCCAGCATCCCAATAATAATAATAATAACAGTGATAACGGCGATAATAACGGTATCCGAGCAAAACCCCCCCGGCACAGGGCAGCGGTGCTCATGTGCACCAGAATCCGTGGGCAGGATGGGGACAGGCAGCTTGGTGGGCAGGGGGAAACTGAGGCACGAAGGGGGCTGCGCCATGCACGGGGTGGGAACGCACGGGGTGGGCACTGGGGGGACCACGGAGGTGGCAGGGACGGCTCGTGGTGTGAACCCCCGTGGTAAGGATTTGGGCTGGAAGGGGGTGGAATTAGGGGCTCAGCGTCGCCAAAAGTCCCTCGAAAAGTCCCTGGGGAACTTCGCAGCCCGCCCGGGGCCGCGTCCTCCCACCTCGGCCAGCACGAAGCCGCCGTGGACACCCACGGGCCCTCCTGTGTCCCCGTCCCCGTCCCCATCCGGGGCCGCACCGCTGCGCCCCCGGCTCCCCGCGGGCCCCAGGCTTTGTCTGGGAGGAGGCAGCGGCTGCGGCTGGGCTCGGTCCCCTTGCAGGATACTGCAGAAGGATTTACTGTATTGCAGCTCGCGCTGGCTGCAGCCCAGCGCACAATAGATTAGCTGTAGCCCAGGGCAGCACGTTGCGGGGGAAGGAAGGTGGGACTCATTCGGATGCAGATTGCAGGGCATTTGCTGCAGTATACTGCAGGATCCGGCCGCCCGGACCCCCCGCCACCCAGCTCCAAGCTCTGCCAAAAGCGGGGACGCCGGGGGCCCACGCGTCCCCCCCCCCTCCGAATCCGCCACCCCCTCCAAATCCGACGCGTCCCCACGGGGTGCCCACGCTGTCCCTGCCTGTCCCCTGTCCCCAACGAGGGGGGTGCGCGAGGGGTCCGGAGGGGCTGCGTTCCCCGGGGTCCCCCCCACGTGCCGCCGGGCCCCCCCATTGCTGGGCGCGACGGCACAAAGCTGGTGCAGGGCGGGAGCCGGTGGCTGCAAGCAGCACTAATTGATCGCGATTAATTCAGCTCCTACCTCCCCGGGTGGCAGGGAGAGATGCTGAGACACAAACCCAGCCCCCAGAGCTCGCCCAAAATGGGCTCCGATCTCCCCCGCGCACCCCCCCGGAGGGACACCCGGACCTGGGGGATGTGCCGGTCCCCGGGGATGGCGCGGTGCCCACGGGGTGAGGGCGCTGGGACCCCGGCTCCGATGGGTGCCCGGCTCCTGCTGCCACCCAGAGGTGTCGGGGGCCCACGAGGACATGATTTGGGGTTGGGGATTTGGGGCAGGACCCCCCCTCCCCGCTTGGGGTCCTTGTGGAAAAGCTGCTGGGTACAGGGGGGGTCTCTGCGGCTCGTCCCCCTGGCACCCCACAGCCACGGGATGCGGGGATGGGGGCACCCAGGGGGATGATGCTCAGGGGTGGGGGGGTGGGGGGGGGGGGGGGCGCGGGGGGGGGGGGCACCGACGGCCTCGTTGGCTTCACCGTGGCACCTTCGGCATCACCGGGTGCCAGGCAGGGGAGCACCCCGGGTGCCAAGGCAGGCGCCCATCCCCAGCGCGGGCACCCCGAGGAGGATTTTTGGGGTGGGGTTCGTGCGTGTGTGTGCATGGACCGGGGGGGGGGGGGGGGGGGGGGGGGAAGAGTTTGGAGCCTGCAAATTCAGGCTCCGTAATCCGACGTCGGATGCAGTTTCCACAGCAACAGCGGGTCAGAGGGCAGCGAGGGGAGCTGGCTGCTCCGCGCCCGGCTGCGATTGTGCCGCAGCCGAAAAAGCCGCCGGGGGCGAGGGGCGGCCGGGAGCCGGGGCTGCGGGGGCGCGGGGGCGGCCGGGTGGGTGCTGCCGGGGGGGGGGGGGGGGTTGAGGCGGGCGAGCGGGCTTGGTGTGTGCCGCTGTCAGCAAAGATGTCACTAATTGTCTGCAGGAGCAGCAAACTCTCCTTAACCCTTGGGCAGCCGGCGGCGGGAGAGATGCTGGGTGGGGGGAGACGTCACCTACGTGGGGTTGGGGACACGAGGGGACCGCCAGCGGGGGCTGCGGGGTTCGGTGGCACGGCCCCGGGTGGGTTGCCTCGGTGTGCCAAGGGCCTGCAGGGAGGGTGCTGGGACCCCAAGTGGGTGCCCACGGCACTGGGGGGCAGCCCCTGTCTCTCCCTGCCCCACGGGCTCCGGTTTTGCCCCCACGGTTGCAGCACCACGGGGCCGAGGCGAGCGCTGGGGACACCGCGGCCACCAGGCTGGGGACGGGGCTGGGGTCCTCCAGCCCAGGGCACGAGGCTCCTTGGGGAGAAACCAAGCCTGGCAGAGCCCCCAGCCCCGCTGCCGAGCTGGGAACGCTGCGGACACCCCCCCAAAAAATGCCACCACCTCTCCTTGTCCCCAAACCCCACGTGGCAGCGAGGCAGGGGCACGGCAGAGGACACTCAGCACCCGCAGCCCGGCCACCGCCGAGCCCTTGCACCCCGGCGCGGTGACACTGGGGGACACGGGACAGCCCCCCCAGTGCCCCGGGAGGTTTTTCCTTTGGTGGCACAAAGGGGACAGAGGCAGGAGGGGCTCCTCCAGCGCTCGGCTGGCTCCGGTACCTGGGAGCTGCTGGGAAACGCTGACGCTGGCAGGAGCGGGTGGGGGCCGGGGCGAGCGGCAGCAGGGTCAGCAGAAAGCCTCGGGCTCCTGCCAGCAGCCGAGCGGGGCTTTGTGCCCGTCCTGCGCCTCTCCCAGCGCCCCCGGCACCGAGGAGTGGGGTCCCTCTTTGGGGTCGGGTGGTTTTGGGGAGCAGGAGGTGGCTCGCACGGCCGGGGATGCGTAAAGGAGGGGGGATGGTGGTTTGTCGGGCTCCCAGGGTGGGGTGAGCAGGGGGAGGTGAGGCTTGGGGGGGTCAGAATCCAACCCAAGCTCCTGTGATCGACTGGGGACGTGGTGTGGGGGGGTTGGAGACAGCGCAGCCCCCCTCTGCTGTGTCCCCTGGTGGTCCCTGGGCAATCCCATCCCCGGCCGCTGCCCCCAGTGCCCGGCTGTGCCCAGGGGAGGGGCCGGATCCTGCTCCCCCCTCTCTCAGCACCCTCCTTGCTCAGCCAGGGGCTGGGGGCACTGGGGGCAGCTCCCGAGGCCCTACAGGCAGCGGTGGTGGGGCAGACCCTTGCCCCCACGAGCACAACGCCTTCACGTGGCTGGAGAGAGGGAGGAGGAGGAGGGAAGGGAGGGATGAAGGCGATGGGATGCTGCCCAGGACCCTTTGAGCGTGGGGATGGGCACCCTCCTGGGGACAGCCAGCAGCAGTAATGGGGACAAAACCAGTGTTCCCAGTACACGCAGCCAACAGGGACAAAACTCCAGTCCCCAGGCAGGGACCGGCACAGGGCAGGTCCCAGCAGCGCTGGGGACTCTCCTGGTGCTTTCGGCTGGGATTTCCTGCAGGGCCGTGGATTTGGCAGTGTCACAAGGCTCCTCCAGCCCTGCTCCATCCCCACACGCCGCCCAGGGCAGCGCTGCCAGATGGGGCCGTGACCGCAGCGCCTGCCCAGTACGGCTAACTGGGCATACTGGGCATCCTGCAGCTGGCAGCTGGCACCGGCTCGAAGCAGCTCGCCTGCTTCCAGCACTGCCTGGGGTGCTCCCATCAGGAGCCCTGCAGCTAGGGTGCAAACCCAGCCCTGGGTGCAAACCCAGACCTAGGTGTGAATTCATCACTGGGTGCAAATCCAGCCCCAGATGCAAACCCATCCCCGGGTGCAAACCCATCCCTGGGAGCGAATCCATCGCCGGGTGCAAATCCAGCCCCAGTTGCAAACCCATCCCTGGGTGCAAACCCATTGTTGGGTGCAAATCCAGCCCCAGATGCAAACCCGTCCTTGGATGCAAGCCCAACCCTGGATGCAAACTCACCCCTGGGTGCAAAATCCCTGGGTGCAAAACCCATTGATGCAAACCCAACCCTGGATGCAAACCCATCCTCGGGTGCAAACCCACCCCTGGGTGCAAACCCAGCCCCGGCTGAGCATCAAACCCAGGGGTGCTGCACCCCATGACATCACCCTCGCCCCTCACCCCTGCTCCCAGCACCCTCCTCCTTCCCTTCCCGTCTGCGCCACCGCAGCCCGGTGCCACCCGGTCCCCCCGCGCGGCGCTGCGGGTCCCCTTGCTGCCAGCCTCGCCCTCCGGATACAGCAGACAGGTCTCCCCCCAACCCCCCCCCCCAGGCTCCCTGCTCGGCGTCTGGCTGAGCTAAGCGTATTTAGCGCTTTTAATTGTTCTTAATAAATCAATCCCGCCAGCCCCTTAAATCATTTTTGTGGCTTCCCTCTCAGCCGTCCCCGCGGCTGCGCTCGTGTGGAGCCTGCTGTCTGCGGCGCTGCCGGGGGGGAGCGCCTGGCAATGGGGTGTGGGGGGACCGGGTGCACCCACCCTGCCCGTCCCAGCACCCCTTTTTTGGGTGCTCAGCCCCCCGCTGGGGTGCTGTGCGGGGTGCCCGTGCCTCAGTTTCCCTCCCCGTCGGGGCACTCTCGCCGCTTGCCCTCTCCGCGCTCTGCACCTTCGGTGGCCCCGATGCCGCTGTTATTTTGGGGGGCTCCGGGGGGGGCACGAGCCCCTCGCCTTGCTGAGGGCTGGATCTCTGCCTGCCCACCCTGGGGATACCCAGGGCTGCGCACAGCACCCTCACCCCCCTGCCCCAGCACCTGCAGCCCCCGTGCCTCAGTTTCCCCCTCCCCAAAGCCACGGGGACGAGCAGGGGCCGCGCCACGCACCCCATCCCGCAGCACCCCCCGACCCACCCAGCCCCTCGCCCGCCCTCCCCACCCCATCCCAGCACCCGGCACCCATCCTGCACCCCTCCAGCACGCCGCGGGGCCGCCAGCCCCGGGAAGAGGGACCACGTCGGGATGCTTTGGGACCGGGGGGGACACCGGGTACCCTCGGCGGGCGCCCCGGGGGCTGTGCCACCAAACAGCCTGCGCTGGCTTTGGGCGGAAAACAAACCCTGCAGGGCTTGGAGGGAGAGAGCTAACCTTGACACAGTTGCAGCAGTCACTAATAGCAGGCAATATGCCTGTTCTTGGGGGACTGTTGCAGTTGCTAAGATACTGGCAGCCGTGTGAATGGAAATGGGTCAGTAAACCTGTGGAGAGATAGTGTGACACTGTAACCAGCACAGCTGTTGCAGCCTACATCGAAATCCCACCCTTTCAATATTTATCACTCCCGCCTTCGGCTCCTTCCTCGCAGCAATTTTCCACGTTGCCTTCCCCGCTCCCCGGGCTGCCCAAGGCGCCCGAAGCCTCGCACGGGAACGGCGGGAAGGGGAAGGAGGAGGAAGAGGAGGACGAAGCGGGACGAAGGAGCCGCCACGGGTCCGGGGAGGGAAAACCCAAGCCCCCCTCGGCTGGCCGGGGCTCCCCCAGATCCCCCCCCCCTGCTTTCGCCAGCAGGATGGAGCCGGTTCTCGGCGAGGTTTAACAGGAAACAGGCTGCAATCCCCCCGGTAGGAAAACGGGTGAAAAGGTCGATTTGCTCCTGCCCCTCGCTGAGGCTCTGCTGAAATTACACACTGCGGCGGGGAGCGGTGCTCGCGCCCGGCCCCTCCGGCCCCCGTTCCTGCTGCGGCCTCGAGCGGCGGCCACGTGGCTGAGGACGGCTCCGGCTGGGCCTTGCACACGCGTGTGCACCCACGAGGGGCTTGCACGTGTGTGTGTGCAGCTGTTCCCGTCAGCTTTTGTGACGGCCCCGGCACGGATGGGTGACGGGCACGGCGCGGCGGCGTCGCCCCAATGCTCCGGCATCCTCCCCAACGGCCCGGCGTTCCCCCAAATGTTGCAGCATCCCGATGCTCCGGCATTCCCCTAAATGTTTCAGCGCCCCCAAAGTACTCCAGCAGCCCCTAAATACGCCAGCAGCCCCTGAAATGCTCCAGCATCTCAAATCCTCCATCCTACCCCCAAATAATCCAGCATCCCTGATATTCCAGCATCCCCCAAATCCTCCAGTATATCCCCAAAATGCTCCAGCAGCCCCAGATACTCCAGCAGCCCCAATATGCTGCAGCATCCCAAATGTTCCAGCATCCCACATACTCCAGCATCCCAAATCCTCCAGCATCCCCCAGTCACAAGGCCCTGGTGCTGCGGTCCTGACCCCGACGCATGTGGGTTCCCCGTCCCTGCTCAGCTCCCTGCGGTGTATGGGGCCTTCCCAGCCCAGACGGGGAGCCGGGGTGCTGAGCCGCACGGCAGAACCGCGCCGTTTGCCCGTCCCCGTCCCCAAACCGCTCGGCCCTGGCCCCCAGCCAGCTGTGGGGCAGGAAGGGGGGGACGCGGCCAGCGGTGTCCCCACGCGGCCACGTCGGGCTGGCTCCCGCCCGGACCCTGCCGAGGGGGGAAGGAGGAGGAGGAGGGTGAGAACATCTGGTCGCAGGGAAGAGGGACAGTCCAGGAAAATGTGCAGAGCTGTTGGAAGAGGCCCTCGCCGCGGAGGCTGGGGTGGAGCGAGGCCGGCCTCCCTCCTGCACCGCAGCTGCGCCGGGGCTCGGCGGGGAGCGGGGGCACCGGCACGGGCAGGGGTTCGCTGCACCCTCGGCTCTTTGTCCCCCGAGGGAAACCGAACCCCAAAGCGAGCAGTAACGGGATTTTGGGGCTGCACGAGCAGGGTCCGCAGCGCCACATCTCCTGGGCGCATCCCTTGTGCCTGGCGACGGCTCGAGGAGCGCAAGGAGGTCGGGGCGGATTTACGTGGCACGGCACTCGGCACCCCGGGGGGAGTCGAGCGGGGAGGGGAGAGGTGCGGAAAGGTTGCGGCGAGCCCAAGGCGAGCTCGCCTCCTCCCCAAAGGCGCTGGCTGCCACCCCCCCGCAGGTGGCTGGAGCAGAACGGTTGGTATGGAGACAGGGAAGCGCGGGCTGGGTAAGGTGACATTCGCCAGATGCCAGGTTCGCACTCGCTCCAGCCTGTGGCCCCCCCTCGGCCACCTCCCCCCCACATCCACCCCCATGCTGGCGGTGCCCCCGGCAGGGCCACGTGTCCCCGAGGGGACAGCGGGGCCGTGGGGACAGCAGGGGACGGCGGAGAAGGGACCCCCCCCACCCCACCACCATGGCACGGCGTCGCAGAGGGGACAATTAGCGGCCGGGGGCTAACGAGGGAGAAGCCACCGAGGCCGAGCAACGTTTTTGCACCTCCTGCCCGGGCAGGGTGACACCGCGCAAGGCTGTCCCTTGTCACCAGGGGTGGGGGGGACCCAAGGTGTACCCCCCCATGGGCAGTGCAGGCAAAGCCGTGGTGCCGCGGCGGTGCTGGAGATCAAAGGGCCGTCAGCCGGCGCGGCGAGCGGGGCCAGGACAGATTCCCGTCACGCAAGGGGTCGGGGGACTTCATCCGTGCCGGGCAGGGAGGCTGGGGGCACGCAGGCGGCGAGGGGCTTGGAGGGGGGAGCGGGCCGGGGGGGGGCCCCCGCCGCCAGCCCACACAAAGCGCCTCCGGCCGCGCTCCCCACGCCCCCTGCCCCCGGCTGCTGCTCTCTGACCCCCGTGCGGGGGGAGGCTGGAGCCTGCTAATGAGCTCAGCGCCTGCTCAGCACCCCCGGGGCCCCCCAGCACCCGGCAGGTGTGGGGCACGGCTCACCCCGCAATGGGGGGGGCTGCGGGGCCTGGGGGGGGATGCAAAAGGGGGGCGACGGGGTTGCGCGGTCGGGGTTCGGTCACCGCTCACGGTCCCGAGCCTCCCCTGCACCCCCTCGGTCCCCCAGGAGCCCCCCACACGCTTTGTTCGGGATGCTCTGCGTGGGCACGGCGTCCCCCTGGGGACACCCGGCGGTCACAACGGGGGGACACACGCGGCCACTCTGCCCCCAGCTGCATCCTTCTCCTTCCTCCTCCTCCTCCTCCTCCGCCCTGAAGCAGGAGACAGCTCTCGCCGCTCTGCTGAGCACCACCGAACTCCACTTCCAGATTTTCAGAGCGACCTCCCGGCTACCTGGATCCGGCGGCTGCTGCTCGATGCCCCCTCTGATCTCTCCTCCCCTCCGGCCCCCCGGCATCCCCGAGGGAGCCGCCGGGGCTCGGAGCGGGATGCAGGGGGAGCTGCGAGAGGAGAGGTCAGCCTGCACCTGGACGCAGCCTCGCCGCGCCGCGGGGGCTCTGCCGCCCGCCCCCGGCGGCTTTTGGGGTTTGTTTAACCCAGCCGGGCCCAGGCGGGCGAGGAAGAGGAGGGAGCGCGACGAAGGGCGCCTCGCAAAGCCGCTCGCACGTGTGCGAGGCGCCGCTTGGGCACCCCCAAGGTGGTGCCCGTGGGGATGTGCCCGTCCTTCCAGGCTGATCCCCGAGCAGGATTCGGCCCCCTGGGAGAGGTGCGGGGTGCGGGATGTGGCCCCGGCTCCCCATGTCCCCCAACGTCACCGACCCCACGTCCCCCAATGTCACCAGCCCCACGTCCCCCGGCGCCGCGCCAGATAACCGGGGGGAAGGGGGAAGAAAGAAGGGAGGAAAAGACGTAAAAGCCCCAAAATATCCCAAACCCGTGCTGGGGAGGGGGAGGAGGGCAGGCCGCCGAGGGGCCCGCGGCGGCGAGGCAGCACCGCGGGGCACCGCCAGCCTCCGGCCGAGCCCTGCCTTCAAAAAGCGAGCGGAAAAAACCCACCGACAGGCAAACAGATGGAAAAAGCACCGAAGCGCCAGGTCCCCCCCCCCCACCTCCCCACCGCCCCAAGCCCCCAACCCCTCTGCCCCCTGCCCGCGGCTCGTTCCAAGCCCTCCGCTCCCCCCGGCACCCTGCTCCCCTCCGCTCTCCCTTGCACTCTGGTATTTGGTGTGTTCCTCAGCTGCAGGAAATTCCTGATGCTCTCCATCATGCAGGCTGCGCTCGCATCCCCCGCCCTGCCAAGGCTCCCCTCCAAAGGACAGACATGTGCTGGACATCCAGCGCACACGACGGCAGGAATCTCTCCCCTCCCCGCCGCGGCCGGGGATTTGCTCTCCTGCTCGCCTGCGCCTTTCCTCCTCTCTCTCTCTCTCTTTCTCTCGCCTTTTTATTTTAAACTCCAGCCCTGCAAACCGAGCCCCCTCCTTCCCCGCGAGAGCTGGCGGGAGGCTGCGGGCGGGTGGCAGCGTCTGAAGCAACCCAGCCCTGGCCGTTCCCCTGCCTGCCTTTTTCCCTCCGTCTCTCTCTCTCTCTCCGCGAGACCGCTCCTGATCTTATTTTAATTCGTCTCAGACGGTGTTGGAGTGTTATTTTAAGAGAGAGGATATGCACAGACATTGTGTTTTCTGCTTTTTCCTGGCCCCAAGCCAGGCTCTCTGGGCTGTCAGCTACCCACTGTGTTGCAGTCACGTGTGGGAAGAGGCAGCCAGAGCCAGCCTCACAACTCCTGGTAGCAACATGGAAATCAAGTGTGCACTTTCTTCCCTCTGTATGTGTCTGTATTATTAATAGCGTCTCTCTCCGTGAGTTATCCATAATGTATCTTAATACCTGTCCGTCTCTAAATGATGTATTACGGTGCGCACGCACAATGGCGGCGGTGCCACTCGGGGGGGGAAGGCGCCGTGCCGGTGCCGGCAGCGCCCTGGGGTGAGGCACGGGTACGATCCCGCCCCACGGACACCGACGCCGGGTGCTGGGAGCCCACGCAGGGACACAAAACCCGTCCCACGGGGCCCACGCAGGGACACAAACCCGTCCCACGGGGCCAGCCCGGCGGTCGCCGTTGGGCCAGGCTGGGGACGTCGCGGGGACGCGGCCAGCCGCTCGCGGTGCCACCACCCGTGGGTGCTGGGGGGATTCGAGGCTCCCTGCAAACACCTCACAGCTGGGAAAGATGAGGCTGGGGCAGGGAGCAGGCAGGTTGTGGTCTCTCAGAAAGGCCCGGGGGCGTTTTGGGGGCTCAGAGCCCCGGGGGGCTGAGCAGAGCCTCCCCCCGCGACCAGGCGCTGGCAGCACCCAGCAGCCAAGTCCCCGCATGGTGGCCGGCTCGTGCTGCCCTTCCCCGGGTGGCTTTGGTGCCCTGTTCCCATCACATCCTGGGCAGGCACAGGGCTGGGCGCCTCCCCACGCACCAGTAGCGCTGACACCCGCATGTATTATCGATAAATACCGAGCCCCCACACCCCCCCATACCCACACAGTGCGCAGGTGGGTGCACAAGCGTGCCCACACGCGCGCCACACGCACACTCGCAGCACCACCTCGACACGCAGACCTTGCCCCAGCCTCCCCATCGCTGCCCGGCCCCAGGGCACGTCCCCAGGCTCCCTGCACCACCCACGGGTGCTGCAGCACGCTTGGGGTGCCCCTCGCTCCCCATGACACGGCAGCACCCCAACCCCTGGGGTGTCCCGGGGCCGACGGGAGCAGGAATCCAGCAAAGCAAACGGGGAGCTCGAGGCTTCGCGTTTCTGGATTCTGGTTCCCGTTTCTGCTCCCGGCTGTTTCCATGGAAACTGGCGTCGGACCTGGGAAAATAAGGTTAGGGTTTGCAGAGGAGGCCCTCTGCCAGCGCCCGCCCGCTGGAGGGGCATGTGCCCGGGTGCCTGCACCGAGCCACAGTGCTCAGGTCCGGGGGCTGAGCGGCACCGGCGCGCTCCGGCGTCCTTCCTCCTGGGGTGCCGGGATTACGCCGGGTAATCTGGGGACCTGCAGTGCCATCCCTGGTGGCCTCGCTTCGTCCCAGCGCAGGGAGGTGGCAGTGACCCAGGCTGCTCGGGAGGGACCCAGCCAACCCGTGTCCCTGCCCTTGCCATCCCTGCGGGACCCCGCTCTCATCCCATCGCTCCAAATCCATCTCGGCTCAACCCTAACGAGAACTTCGCAACGATGCCCAGCTGCTTGTGATGCCCCAGCCAGCCCCACCGGGACGGGTACCACCAGGACGGGCCCCAAAAGCACCCGCCGTCCCTGGCACACTGCTGGTGGCCCCGTTGTGACACCACCAGGGCTGCAGCCGTGGGTTTTCCAAGCACCCAGAGCCCTCCGGGAGCCAGGCCCTCCCTTTCCCCAGCTCAGGATCCCCATTTTTGCTCTTGGGAAGGTGGGGAGTCGGCGCGGGGAGAGAATGAGGACACGGCACCTCGGGGGAGCCGTGAAGACTAATGAATGGAGGCTTTTAAAAAGCACTTTGAGTGAGAAGTGCTGGAGTAGGAACTAATTATTCCTCTTGCGTGGCGCGCACACACTTGTATGCACACGCGGGCGCGTGCACGCGCGCGCAGGCGTCCTGCTGTCTCCCGGAGTCGCAGCTGCAAAATCGCAGCAAACCCCAGCGCCCAGCACCATGGCAGCAGCATCCTCGCCAATCAGCGCCGCCTCAGCCAGCACATCCCCTCCGAGGCTCTGCTTTGCCTCCTGCCCCTGCTCCCCCGTGCCCCCCGGCGCAGCCACGTGCATCCCCCCCTCCTGGTTTTGCTGCCGCCCCCCTGCCCAGCCCTGGCGCAGTGCTGGGCCGCGAGCCGGCGGCGCGGGGCGCCGCTCGCCCTCCTCTCCCTCCTTCTTTTCGCAGCGCCTGCTGGTTTTTGGAAGGGTTTCCTCCGCCCCCCTCCCCGTTTTATTAAAAAGCCGCCATTTTACGGCGCTCGAAGGCCGGCCGCTCCCCGGGGATGGACGGCACCTGGCGCCCGGCTCCTCGCCGCCCCGCGCAGGTGCGACCCCGTTGCGAGGCCAGCGGCACCGACCCCTCCGCGGGCGCAATTCTGGGCTGGCTTGGAGCAGAGCCCAGCCCTGCCGGAGCACGCAGCCGCCGGTGCCCCCGCGCGCCCCCGTTGCCTCCCCAGCCCCGCTGCATCCGGACGTGCCCGGCGCTGCCGCCAAGCTTTGGGGCACCGGGGCCACGCGTGCCGTCCCCCTGCGGTCCCCGAGGCCGGCGCGGCGCTGAGCGCTGCACCATTTTGCATTCTGGTGCTGACCGGGCCCTGCTAACCTCCCACTCCCACCCCCACAACGGGCTGTGTTTCAGCTGCTCTTGAAATCTGTCCAGGCTGGATTCATCACAAGAGCCCTCAAGCGGCTGCAAACAAACAGAAAAAAAAAAAAAAAAAAAGGGGGAAAAAAAAAAAAAAAAAGAAGAGGGAGCGAGAAAAGCGATCGATCGGCGCTGGGGGGCCCAAGCCCCTCCGGCGGCTCCGAACCAGCCCTGCAATGCTGCGTGCCCCAAACTCAGCTCCCCGAAGAGAAAAGGGGCTGGGGGCGTGGGGAAGGGGCTGGAGGAAGGCACGGCCGGGCGTGGGAATGGGGGCACGGGGCCGGGCCGTGCCGCCGAAGCCCCCGTTTGCGGTGCGGCGGTGGCACGCGGCCGCTCCTCCGCCGCTCTCCCTTCCCGGCAGAGCCGGGCTCGCGCCGCTCTGAAACTTCCCTCTTGTGGTTACTGCAGTTAAAAAAGCAAACAGGAGGCTCGGGCGCATTAAGAAAGAAATAGGAAATCGCGCGGATTGGAGCGCGGGGGCCGGGGCCGGGGTGCGCCCTGTGCCGGCTGCGCCAAGGCCAGGAGTTGGGGACGGGGCACGGCTTGGGGACGGGGCTGGGGGACAGGGCACGGGGCGAGCCCACGCCCTGGGGAGGACGAAGAGGTTCATATAGGGCCGGGAAAGGTGGCGGGGCCGTGCCGGGCACCCAGGCGTTGTTTCCCCAGCCGGGCACGGCCTGGCTGCGAGTTAACGGCCAGGAAAACGATCGCCACCACCGCCGTCCCGGTGGGAATTGCTGCCACGGGAGACGCCAGCTCGGGTTGCTGCGCCGGGGTTTTTAAGAGGGGCCCGGTCACTTTTACCACCGCCAACGATCCCGGCCGTGACTGCCACGCTCCAGCTCCGTGCCCGGCGTCGTCCCGAGCTCTGCGCAGGGCTCGGCCCGAGCGGTGCTGGTTCGAGGCACGGCTGCCACAGCACCGACACGGCACCGCGCTGGGCACCGGGGCAGGAGGAGCGTGGTGGTGGCAAACCCCCGGGCACGGCGTTTGCAGGAGCTGCACTGAGGTTTTGCAAAGGTGCCTTCGAGCCCGAGCCTCTCCGGCGGCCGCGCGGCAGGCGGCCGTGCTGCAGGACCGCCGCCACCGAGCCCAGCTGATTAGCAGAGCCGCACGCGGAGATTTACTGCTAATTACCCGCGCCGCAGTTGTGCTCGCAGGCCTGGGCACGATTAGGGACATGGAGGGGCTCGGGGGGTGAAAGGGGCTGCTAAGACCCCGGCCAGGCGCGCTGCGGTGCTGGGGGCTCAGCCCCGCGCTGCGTTGTGCCACCAGGATGGCCACAGCTTGAGATAATTTTGCCGTGGGGCGGAGAAAAGCACCAGAAGGTGGAGGGGATGCCATTTCGGATAGCACCACGCACCTGCCCCCGTGGCCGGGGAGCCCCGTGCGTCCCACGGCGCTGATGGGGACAGCGGGCGGCTGGGTGGGGATGTGGAGGAACCCCGAGTCACACAGCTGAGAAGCAGCTGATGGCGTTTTGGGGACCGCTTCCCTGCTAACTGCATCCCACGGGAAGCAAGGGGCTGCTCAGCACCTTGTAGGGACCGATCCTGCCCCCCTCTCTTGCCAGCCCTGTGGCTTCTGGCTCTCCTCTGCCTGCAGGCACACAGCGAGCACGGCACCAGCCGTCCTCCGGCCATCAGCATGCACAAACCGGGCTGAGCCTGACCCTCCGAGCTGGGGGGGCACCGCCAAGGAGATCTCCGACTTGGGGGGCTGCTCCAAGCCTGCCGCCCATGCCCACCCCGATCCCACACGGGATCAGCTCACCGCCCCGGTGCCAGCGCGCCCGCTCCACCCCTCGTTACCATCAGCCCACGGGTGCAGGCGGTCGCATCCTGCTCACACCCAGCACCGTGCAGGCAGCCCTAACAAAGACCTGCCGCAGGATGGGGTGTTCGGCGGCAGCATCCCCCAGCCCGCAGACCCACCGGTGTCCCCCCCGTGCCCCCAGCACCCCACCGCCCGGCACGAGGAGAGGGGCGCGGGGCTGCTGCCGGCACTGCAGGGCTCCTCTTCCTCCTGCAATGTCAACCTGCTGCTCTGCACCCGCCAAGGCTGCCCTTGGAAAAGCTGTCGGCTGCGCCGGCTGGGCTGCCAAGCCCAGGACAAGCTCTTTAGCTCGGCTCTGCCAGAACAGATGCCTGGCCTACTGTAATTCTTCCTAGCGTGCCCGGGGAGGGGGGGGAGCAACCTCATTTAAGCACTGCAGAGGCCGCTCCTCCGAAGCCCAGCGCCGTTTCCCCAAAGGGGGGACACCCCAAAGGCTCGGGCACGGGGCAGGGTGGCCCGAGGGGCTCCTCGGGGAGGCTGGGTGACGCTGGAAGGGCCGGGAAGGGAGGGAGGGGAGGCGGCGCACGGCGACGCGCGGCACGCGCTGGAGCAAAACGCGGCTCTGCCGCCAGCTGGGGAGGAGAGAGCGACCCGCTGCAAGGACAAGTGGGAGCCGCCAGCTCCGTGCCACCGGTGTCCTTGCAGCCGCTCGCCTGCTTCGTGTCGAAGCTCCCCGCGAAACAAAGATCCCGTTCTCATGGCAATGTCCTCTGCGGAACAGGCAAAGAGCAACGCACGGCGCAGCCGGGGAGGAGAGAGCCGAGTTCAAAAGGGGCCGGAGGAACGGGTGCCTGCGCCGCTCGGGAGGGTTCGCGCTCCTTCTCACGCTCTCTGCGAGTTTCTCCCCGTGCAACCCCCCCTGCACCGCACCCGAAGCCCCCCGAGACGCCCCCGAGCCGCTCGGCCACAAGGGCAGGAGCTCGGAGAGCCCGACGGGAAGGGCCCGCGCCGCAGCCATAGCGCGGCACGAAGCAGGCCAGCAGCAGTTCCACTAAGACGGTTTCTTCCACTGGCTGCAGTTTGGGGCTGCCAAAAGCCAAAACAAGAATGGAAACATCCCATTTCACTGGCCAAAATTCAACGCAGGTTTTTTTTTTGTGTTGTTTTTTTTTTTTTCTTTTTTTTTTTTTTCTTTCCCTCGTCTTTGGTTAGGAACGGAAATTCCCTGCCATGAAAACATGACGAAACCCCAAACCAAAACACAGCTTGGAATGAAACCTTCGCCCGGGTCCCTGGGGATGCCGCGCGGGGCAGGTCCCGGGGCTGGGGGACCGAGTCCGGATGTCGGTGCCAGCGCCGGCCCCGCGCGCACGGCAGGGGAAGTCGTGCTGGGGGATCTCTCCAGCGGCCCATGTGCTTCCCCCTCCGTGCGCCTTTGGGGTGAGGCCACCACTTCCCATCCCTGCTCTGCGCTGCTGCACCTCGAAAACGGCACGAGGGAGCTGGGCCCGATCGAGGGCTGCTCTGCACATGGGAAAGCCGGAGGGAGGTGGGTCCTGCCCGGCCCCGCTGCGGCGCAGCCCCCCTGGGTGCCCAGCTCAGGGGGTGTCGGTTCCTGGCTGTGCTCGGCTCCTCTGCAAAAGCAGCCGCTGGGAACTGGCTCATCCATCACGTCCCCGGGTGCTCGGGGCCGGCAGAGCCCCAGGCGTCGCCCTTGCAGCTGCACCCCACCACCGCACCCCGGCGCCGTCCCTTTCCCTGCCCGCGCCCAGCTCTGCTTTCAGCCAGATGTTCGGCCGCAGGATGAAACAGCTCTTCCCGCCCCAGCCCCTGCCGTGGCTCTCTCCAGCTCCCGTTCCGGAGCCTGGATCCGGCCACGCAGGCTGAATAAGGCTCTGCCTTTGTCCGGCTCCCCCCGCCGCGCTTCCCCTTATCTAGCCCAGCCGCCTTGCCAAGACCACGAGGCAGCGGGGAGGACGCGGCGAGCAGGGAGAGGCTGTGCCGGCGCCTCCCGGGGCCGTTAACTCTTCTCCTGCCCCGTGCACGCTTCACCCGGCCCCGTGCACGAAGCCCCCGGGGGACCACCAGCCCCATGCCGAGCGCAGCCGACCCCTCTGCACCCCTGCGTGCTCCCCAAATGTAGCGCATCCCCCCCAGCTCCGCACCGAGCCGCTCGGCCGTGCACACCCCTCCTGGTCCCCGAGGACACCGAGCATCCCCGGGAGCTGGTGTGGGGCTCGGGGTGGGCACGGGGCCCCTCGCCCCGCAGTCCGTCGGGCGTCCTCGGGGGCAGAGCGGAGCCCGGCTATCTGTCTGCAGCGCTCCGCACGCAGCAATTAACCTCGGGAGAGCAGCCGCGGCTCCTGCCAAGAACCACATTAGGTGTGTGTGGCAGTGTCTAGACATGCAAGAGACCAGAGGCCTTGATCTGTAGGCAGGCGGCTCAGTCCCTTCCCCCCCTACCCCCAACCAGCCCCCCCCCGCCCCCCTCCCCGCCTTGGCACGGGGTTGAGCCGGCCCCGGGTCTGCTTTTCCCAGCCGGGACCACCGAGCGCCGGGCACGGGGATGTGTGGGGTGAGGCTGAGCCCAGCCCCGCATCCCTCGGCACGGGCATGGGTCGCAGCAAACAGCCCCGTGCTGGCTTGGAAAGCATCACCCTGCCCCTTGGCACGGCACCGCCGCCGGGTCCCCGTGGTGCCGGACCCCCTGCATGGGCTGTGGGTCCCCAGAGCCGTCGGGAGGAGGAGGAAGGTGGCTGCAAGCTGCACCCAGCCCATCTCCCCGCGGGAAGACGCAACAACCATCCCAACCATCCCAACCATCCCGGGGGAGCCGGCACCAACCCCCCCGGTGCCAGGAGAGCCGCGGAGCCGAGGACGGAGCTGGGCAGGGACCCAGCTCGCCGCCTCCCCGTACCCGATGCACTCGGCCACGCTGCCCGTCCCGGCGCTGCCGTCCTGGCGGGCAGGTGGGTGCTAGAACCCTTTTTCCCCGGGCAGGGTGCTGCAAGGATGGGTGGGCATGGCGGGGATGGGTGCTCCCCCCCTCCCGGAGCCCCTCGCCCTCGTGCCCAAAACACCCCCCGCTCTCACCTCCCGGGTGCAGCCACCCCAGACGGCTGCAGGATGCTAGGGAGAAGAGATTTTCCCGACGTTAATTAATTAAAATAAACAGCAAATTAAATACAGCAAAATTAAAATAGCTCCGGAAATTAATTTTCAACAAAACCCACCTGGAAAGGCTGGATATTTAAAGAATTAATGGAGCCCTCTGAGACCATAAAGAACCGCTGAGCTCCCGGCATCCACCAGCCCCCTCCGAACAACCCCGGCCTCCCCGGGGACCCCGGGCCAGGGGGAAATCGGGACGGCAACCCTGATCGGAGCCCACCCTGAGCCCATATCCCTCGTCCCCACGCCGGATACCTCCTCTGGGCCCCGCTCGGAGCCGCCTCGCCATGCGGCTGCACGTGTCAGCGTGCTGCTGTGCAAGTGCGAGGCAAGGAGGGAGAGGAGGGATGCGGATGAAGGCTGGGGATGTGCCGGATGCTCCTGCCTGCTCCGCTCCCCGGACATGTGAGCAGGGAGCGAGCACCGCTGGGTGGCAGGACCCGCTCCGGCACGGCACCCACAGGGGGACATCCCCTCCCGGGCAAAACCTCCAAAAACCGGGCTCCCCAAAGCTCTCCCCATACTTAATCCCATAGGAGGCAGGATTAATAGCGAACAGGCGGCGGGGCTGGGCAAAGCTCCTTACCAGGTGGCACCCATCGGCCGGGGGGCTCCCGAGGGGCTCGGCGGGGTGCAGGTGGGGAGCGTGGGGGGCGAGGTGCCGGGGAGCACCCCCAGCCCTGCCGGCTGCGGTGCCGGCGGGGTGCATGGGGCTGGAAGCCCCCCTCGACCTCCCCGGCCCCGTTTCCTCTCCCCGCAGCTGGGCGTGTGCAGAGGAGCAGCGGCAGGGAAACGCCGGCGAGCGAAAAAGCTCCGGAAGGAAACGGAGAAAGCTAGAAGAAGCCGGCAGGTGGGGAGCAGGAGGGGCCGGGACCGCCTCCACACCCGCCTCTGAACCCCGCCGTGCCGCCCGCACCCCGAGTCCCGCTCGGGGAAACCGAGGCACGGAGCGGGCGCACCCCTCGCACCCCGAAACGGGCGCCGAGCCCCCTTCCCTCTCCGCCTCCCCGCGAGGGAAGCGCACCCCCCGCCGCGGCCGGGATGACACCAGCTCCCCGGCCTCCTCCCGCTCCACCCTGTTCCTGCAGGAACCCAGGAGCCCCGGTGCCGGGCCCGTGGCCAGCGCCGCTGCTCCCGCCCTCCCCTCCCTTCCCTGCCTGCGCCCATGCGCCCGGGGCCGGCCCCAGCCTCGCACCCGCACCCAGCCCGTGCAGCGCCCGCGGCGTGTCAGGGCGACCTTGGCCCGGCGCCCTGGCCGGTTTCCCCTTCGTTTGCCAGCGATGCCAACGGGTAGGGGTGGAGGGCGATGGATTTTTTTGGGGTGGGGGGTTAGTTTTTGGGGTTTTTTGTTCTTCCCCCGTTGGGTTTTTGCGGCGGTGCCGGGCGCTCCGGGGGCGCTGGGTGGCCGCTTTCCTCCGCACACAGATGGCTGTTTCGACTCAGTCGAGCGCTTGACCTAAATCTCCTCCTGATCCACGGGAGCTGCAGTCCCTCGGCAGCACAGCTCAAGGCGAGGAAGAGGAGGAGGAGGAGGAGAAAGAAGAGGAGGAGGAGGAGGAAGGGAAGCCAGGGCCAGCTGCGCACCAGCGGCAGGGTCACGCCGCGGGGGCCCCCACCCCGGGGCTTGGCGGAGGTGGCCGGGGGGGGTGGAAATCTCCCACGCTTTGAACCCCAGCGCCCGTTCCCCGTGCGCCTGCGCACCCGGCACAGGCCGGGGCCGGGGTAACCGCCCCGGCAGCCTCGACGCCCCGGCAGCCCACTTCCTCGGCGAGGGGCCTCGCGGAGGAAGCTCCAACGGCTCGAAAGTTTCGGCTGTGACTCAGCGGCTGGCTGGGGTGGCCGGGGCCCGGCCCCAATCTCGTGGGGCCACGGGACCCCAGCGTTTTTTTCTGGGGGGGGACCGGGTGGTTTGGAGGGGGGTGGGCGGGGGATTTTTGGGTTCCCCAGACGAGGGCTGTCTGCAGCGCGCCGCGCTCCACCCCCGGTGTCAGAGCAGCCCAAACCGGCTCCCAGCGACAGCAGAAAGCTTTTAAAATCCCCTACGCGCGGCATGACTCACTCCAAAGCCAGTGCCCAAAACAAGCTCCGACACGGAGAGGAATGGAGACGGCAGAGATGCTGGGGGCGGGCAGGAGGGGCTGGGGAGGGCCGGGGAGGGGGGAAAAGGGGGAAGAGAGAGGGAGACAGAAGGAGGCAGAGAAAGAGAAGAGGCAGAAATAACAGCATCTGAAACTCTGCCTGCTGGAGGCTAATTGGTTCCGGCACAGCCTGGTTTGTTTGGCAATGTTTCCTCTAATCCTTCAGGCTCTGCGCTCCCAGCCCCAGAGACACTCGGGGACATCGCCCGGCACCGACACCCGGCCAGCGCCTCTGCGCCACTCGGGCCCAACGCTGCCACCCCCCCCCGGGACCGGCACCGCCTGGCCTGGGGTCTCCCCGGTCCCCCCGTGCCGGCTGGCGAGCGGGGGGCACCCCAATGCGCGGGCACCCGCGGCCCCGTTTGGCCGTGTTGGGCGCGAGGATGCTCGGAGGCGGGTGCAGGAGGCGGCCGGGGCGAACGGGGAGGCGGAGGGAAGGGAAAGGAAGGGAAGGGAGAGGAAGGGAAGGGAAGGGAAGGAAAGGGGGGGCCCCACGGCCCAGCACGGCCGAGCCAGAGCACTCGCCAAGAGTCGGCAGCTTTGTTCCAGGTGCCGGCTCCCTTTTTTTCATTAGGCTAATGGGATGCGGATGCATTATTCCATTCCACATGCTGCTAATGAACCACTCAGGCCAGTGCATTTGCATTAATGTGCAAAGCACTGGAGGAGGGTGGAGTGGCTGCATCTGGCCAAGCCTGACCTTCCCGCGCCGCCCAGCCTCCCCAGCGCGCGGCCCCGGCAGCCCCCGAGTGCCGCCGCGCTCCCGCGGCTCCGCGCGGACCCTTGATCTCCCCGGGACGGCTCCGGCACACATTCCAGGACACATTAACCAGCCTTGAGCCCCGGCGGCCCCCAAGCACGCTGCTCTTGCAGCAAGGTAGCCAACCCGCCGGGCTCCATCACCTTTCCACGCACAAATCCTGGCTGGGTGCTGGTTCCCCCGGGCGTTGGGGACGGTGGCATCCCTCCTGCACACCCTGCCACTCCCCGGGACGTGACCACGTCCCACAAGGAGACCACTCGGAGGTGCCTCCCCCTTTCCCAACCACGAGCTCCAGTCCCGTGAGTGTTTGCAGCAGGACCCCCCCAGGCTGCCCTCCCGCTTGGTGCTGCGCGAGGGGAGCAGGGGGGCCGCATCCCCCCCTCCCCGGACCCCCCCGGTGCTGGCACTCAGCGCCAGGCGCGGGCGTCATCGGAGCCCTTCGGTTGTTTGTTACAGCTCCCAACTGCCTCCGTCCCCGGAGAGGTTTTGAAGGCGAGTGACCCAAGAACTGGAATGCGCAAAGCCTCCAGCAAACAGAGCCAGCTGCCTGCGCCCGCGCAGGGGGGGCGGCAAGGGGAGAGCAGCCAGCCCCGTGGCACGGCACGGCGCTGCATGGCACGGCACGGCACAGCGAAGCACAGCACAGGATGGCACAGCACGGAATGGCACAGCACGGCACGGAATGGCACAGTGCAGTATGGCACAGCACAGCGTGGCACGGCACGACGTGGCACAGCACAGCGTGGCACGGCACGGCCCCACGCACGCGGACGCATGGCCCCAGCTCGCTCTCCCGGGGTGGGCAGCTGCTTGACTGGATTGAAACGGGGCTGGCACGTCCCCAGCTCCACCAGCTCTTGCGAGAGGCCTCACTCCGCCCCACAAAGCGTCCCCATCTCCCCCCCTCCTGCCTCGCTCCCAGCCTGGTTTTTGGAGGCATGCGGGCGTCCTGGCACAGTGACGTGCGCAGGGGAGCCGTGCGGGGAGGCTGCGGGGCTCCCCACCCACCTGCGTCCTCGGGGGCCTGAAGGACCTCTAGGACAGGGGACAGCACGGTGGCAGCGCCGGGCGCCCTCCCAGGTGCCAGGAGGGCTCCCAGCCAGAGGGAGGGAGGATGAGGACGGCCCTGCTTGCCCTTGGGGGGCCGGCGGGGTCTCAGGAGGCTCCGTGCCCAGTGAGCGTGCGAAGCCCCAGCGCCCGAGTGTGTGCACGCGGGTGTCTGGGTTTGTCACAGCCTGGTGAGCAAGTTAATCTCAGGCTCCCTGACACGTGGAATAAAATCGCGATCCCGTAATGGAATTCATTCGTCTTCCTGTCCAGGCGGAGAACAAGACCCCCGCCACCCGATGGAGCCGGGGCGTGGGAGCCAGGGCCAAGCACCCATCGGGGGGACCCCACCGGGACCCCAGTGCTGGGAGCTTCTGCCTGGGACGTGCACGAGACACCGTGAAACACCCGCTGCCGTGCCGTGCCCCCTTCCCTAGGAACCTCGGCCACATCCACGGGGGCAGCCGGGGTGGCCAACGTGGGTCAAACCCCCTGGGGTGATCCGGGGTCCCTCCGGATGGAAGCTGGAGTTTGAGTGGGAAGGGAAACTGAGGCAGGCGGCGGTGCCGGGGTGAGGGCAATCCTGGAAGAGGACACGGGACAACGTCCCTCTGCCTGCGCTCACCTGCGGTGACCCGGGGGGCTGCAGGGACGTGCTGTCCTGCGCCACCTGGGCCACGATGGCCCCGCACAGTCCCATGACCCTGGGGACTGGGTCACCCAGCACAGTTCCCCTGCTGACGCCACGGTTGTAAGCACTGGAAAAAAAAATCCCTTCGGGGACGCCGAGCGGGCCAGGAGGCTGCAGGACAGCCCGGCTGCCACGCTGCTCCGTGCCTCAGTTTCCCCCAGCACCCACGGTGCCCCCTGCCCCTGGGGGTGTCCCCCCACGCACCACGGGGACGGGGACGGCTCTCGCCCCGGCCACACTGGTGCCTGCACCACCTTCAAAGTCCCCTCGGACCAGAGGGACGCCGCGGGTGCCCAGCTCAGCACCCCGACCAGCAGCACCAAGCCCCGATTACGCAGCGCCAAAGGTTCGCCCGCGCTCCTGCAACGTGGGGAGGAGGAGGAGGAGGAGGAGGAAGAGGAGGAGGGCTGCTCCTTCCCGGGCACACAAAGCCCCTTTCATAGGGGCTGCCTTTTGGGTTTCCTCCACCAGCCCAGCACCTCGCTGCCTCCTGCCCTGCCAGCGAGGCGAGGTGGGGAAGGAACGCCGTGGGGGGAGCGGGGCTGAGCGCCCAGCACCCATCCTGGCCCTGGGGGCAGCACCGGGTTTGTCCCCGCTGGGGGCCACGGGAGCACCTCGGGATCCCCCATGCCCTGCGACGAGGCGGCCCCCCAGGGCTGAGGCTGGGGGATTTGGGTGGCCCCTTCCCTCGGCTCGACCCTCCCTGTAATTTTCGCCTCCCGTCAGCTTTTAATTACACCCCTAATAAAAGTGGCTTGCAGGAAAACGGGAGCTTTGTTGCTCGGGAGCTCATCTGCTCCCGCTGCTCCTTCCCCGCTTTAAACCCTAATCCTCAGCTGGGGACGCTGCAATTAGCCACCGCGGAGCCGGGCACCGTGTCACGCAGGATTAGGGCTCCCTTTGGCAGGGGGGGGATGGACCTGGCCCCTCCGGGTCGATGGCCCCACGAGGGAAGGGCTGAGCCCCCCCTCGCCGCCCCCAAAATAGCAGCTGGGGCAGGGGGTGGGCGACCTGCGGCCCCGGGTAAGGGCGCTGCAGGAAGAGCAGGTTTGGCAGGAGATTAGTCCGGTGGGGGGAGAAGGAGGGGGATGAGATGCTCGTTTACAGCCTAAGGGACCCCCCCCAGGCCATGCAGCCCCCCCTACTCGCCCCTTGTGCGGCACCCAGGGACCTGCCCCCATCGCTGCTCCAACGCCGGCGCCCGCGGGGGGGTTTTGGGGTGGGGGTGGTAGAAGGGGAGCCACGGATCTTCGACCCCCCCAAAGCAGACAGGTCCAAGGAGTGGCTTCGGATGATGGGACTAAAAACAAGGCTGGGGGCCCCCTCCCCAAGCCAGGTCCCCGTGGTCCCATCCGGCCCCAGCACCCACCCGCCCAGCGGGCACGGAGCGGTGCCACCACCCCTGGGTGACGGCCCCGTCCCTGGGTGGGAGGGTGGCACGGGGCAGGGACACGACACCCCCGGGGGTAAAAGCCCTGCAGAGCTGCGCTCTGACCTGGTAGAGGGGGCAGATTTGGCACAGGGACGCGGGGCCCTCGTGCATGGTGCAGAGGAAAAGCTTACCAGGGTGGGTGTTTGGCCCCTCGCAGTCCCCAAAAAAAGCTCCTGTGCACAGCTCCCCCGGTGCCTGCTCGCCAATCAGCCTCTTCCCGAGCAGGCGTGCTCGTTAGCAGCCGTTCATTAAGGAGCCTTCTGGGAGGAGGAAGGTACCCGGGGCACCTGCACCTCCCTCTAATGAGCTGCAGCGCCAGCACCGCGCCCCCAGCTGCAGAGGGGACCTTTGGCACCGCGGGGCCCTGCCGTGGGGGCTGACCCCCATCCTGACCCCAAACGTAGGGTCCCCAGGGCAGGACAGCAGGAAGGACACGGGGACTTGAGTCACGGTGACAACCGCAGGCAGTGGCAGCAGCCGAGGAACGCCCCGAGCTCCCTGCCCTGCACCCATGGGTGCTGCGAGAGGGCTGCGAGCACAACGAGGGTGCTGACGGCCGGCGTGCTGCATCCCACCGGCACCCACGGCGATGCTCAGCCCCCGCTCAGCACGCCAGCGTCCTTGGGGCTGTCCCTTTCCCACGAAGGGTGACCCCAGAAGGGGACAGGGCCCCCGGTGTCCCAGCCCTGGGGACATTTCCCCCTCCAGCTCCCACCAGGGCTCGGTGCACCGGGGGGCGCAGCCCGGCGAGGGGTCCGGGGATGCTCCCGCTGCACTGGGCCCCCACCTCGGCTCTGAGCCCCCCCCCCCGGCTCCTGCAGCCCCCAGCCCTGACCCGCGCGGGGCTCTCCCTCGTTAGTTAATGTTTACTCGGCTTCGTTAGCGCCAGCACATCGCCATGGCAACCCTGCAAGCTGCGCGCCGCCATCGGCGCCGCCGCTGCCACGAGGCGCGGGGACGGCACGTGGGGTCGCCGCGGGACCCCCGCCGCGGCCACCGCCCGTCCCCGGTATTTGGGGCTGGGGGGACAAAGAGGGGAGTGCGGGGACATTGGGATTGGCCTCCTGCTTGCTGGTGGCATGGTGTCACCCGAATGGGGTGACAGCACCCCCCGTGCGCTCCTGGGCGCTGGGTTATTTATAAAGTGGGAGCAGAGGGCTCGGAGGCAGCTGCCACCCTGCCCAGCGTCACGGGGCCACCGAGCGCGGTGGCCTGGTGGCACTGCGGCCCCGCTGACCGGGAGGGACAATGGGGACGCCGGTGCCTGCAGGGCTGGCAGAGCCACGGGGTGAGCAGATGCCACCCTGGGCTGTGCGGCACGTGGCTGGCGCCGCACGTGGGGACGTCCAGCGCGTCCCCGTGTCCCCCACGCCGGTGCCGAACCCCAACGCTGAGCCCGTTGCGAACAGCTCGGTTTTGGGTGACGCCGAGCTCCAGCCAAGACGCCAGCCCCATGCCCAGCCCCGGCTGCACCCCAGCAGCCCCCAACAGGAGCAGGATGCGGCCCCGCTGCACTCCCCTGCTGCTTGCCCGCGCCACCGGGGCGCCGCTCGCTACGGCAAACAGGTTTTCCTTAAGCCTTGCACAATTCGCCCGCCTCGTCCCCCTGCCAGTCCCACCTCCGGGCCGCGGGAAGGCTGAGTTGGGGCTTTAATTTTTCATTATTAATTTCCCATCAACGCCGAGAGGCGCCGGTGCTCGCCCAGCTGCCCCCAGCATCGCCCCCCGCGCTCCCTCGCGCTCTCCTGGAGATCTGCACCGGCTGAAGGCGAGCCAGGCTGCCGATAGGATTAATTCTGCATGACTGCCCATCTCCACAGGGGTATCTAAGACCCTCAGGCCTGCAGCAATCTTTAAAATTCCTCCAGCCCAACTTAATTCCCTCTTCCTGCAGAGCTGGCGCATCTGCTGCAGTCAGGCACGGAGAGAGGGAGACGGAGGGAGAGGGGAGACGGCACCCGGCGGAGGGCTGGGGAGGGGATGGGGGAAACCGAGTCCTGCTGGGGACAGCCCCGGGGATGGGGTCTTTGAACGGGTTCAGCCCCCAGCCCCGTGGTCCTGCTGCGCTGTCACCCCCAGCACGCTGCCAGCCCCCAGAAGCAGGAGGCTGACTTGAAAATGTCATTTTTTTTTTTCAGCTACCCGCGGGCTCTCTGCCTCGTTGGAGGGTTTCTTCCCTGCCCCCCCCCCTTGCGTTCCTCCTCTGCTTCCCTGCAGCCCCCTGGGGACAAAGCACCAGGACCGAGCGTCGCCCCCGGGCACTGCGGGGCCTGGGATTTGGGGACAGCTCCTGGAAATGCAGCTGTGGCTGGGGAAAGGCACCCCCAGCACGGCCTGAGGGTGCTGAGCCCTCCCCGGCTGCCCCCGCCGCATCCCTGGAGCTCCCCCAAATCCCCCCCGAGATCCTGGGGGGCTGCGGGGATGAGCCCCCCAGCACCAACCCGACAGCTGGAGCGGGGTCCCACTGTCACCCCCACGTCCCCAACAGAGGCTCCTGCAGGACGACGACCCCAACGTCCCCCACGGGGGCCACGCACGGGAGCTGCAGAACCTCACCGAGACACCACCGAACCTCCCCAGGCTGGAGACCCCCCCCAAACCCCCTTTTTCCCCCTGCATTTCCACGGCTCAGCCTCCAGCACCACCTCCGGGGGGGCTGCGGAGACACCGGGGGGACCTCTGCCAAACTGCCTCTGCCAGCACCCGGGGCTGGCCACCATCCTCCTCCTCCTCTTCCTCCTCCTCGCCACCGGAGCCGGGAGCCCCATCCCTTTGCCTCCTTCCCCGCACCTTGCCCCGCTCGCCTGGCAGGCGGGAGGAAGGAGGGGAGCGCAGCCCACCCCAGCTGCCGGCGGAGCTGGGGCTACGCGCATTTAAATCACTTATATCTTTACTTTCTCCTGCGCTGGCTGTGAGATGGGCTTTTTTTGCATGCGTAATTAGGGGGTGGAACAGATGGCGGAGGGTTCGTTTAAAGTAATGCATCCATTAAAATAACCTTCGCTGTCGGGGACTGCGCTCCGACGGGGGCCTGCTTCACCGGGGGCGGCGGGGATGGGGGGGCTTTGTTCTGCGGGAAGGGGGTCGGACTTTGGGAAGGTGGCTGCGGGGTGCATCGCCCCGCTTACGGGGGCGAAACCGGTCCCGATGCGCCGTCCCGTGTTCCATGCAGCAGACTGGGAGCCTGGACCAAACTGGGGCTGAACTGGGGCTCGGTTGGTGCTCTCCGGGGGTAACCCGGTCCCTTCCGGGGCTAACCTGGCCCTCTCCCAGGCTAACTGGGTTCTTTCCAGGGCGAACCCGGTTCTCTCCGGGGCTCAGTTTCCATAGCAATACCATGGGCATCTCGCAGCGAGATGGCGGGGATGGGAAGTCCTTTGGCCAGCCCTTTGGGCCAGCCCTCCAAGCGTCGCCCACGGTGCTGGGTTTCGAAGGAGCTTTCCCAAAACTGGGGGGGGTTTGGGGGCTCGGTGGGGCACCGGGGTGAGGCTGAGGGTGGGCACGGTCCCCGTGCGGGGCAGCTCCGGCCGTGCACGTGGGCGCACGGGGACCGTGCCCACCGCCACCCACCCGTGTCCCACCGCCTGGCTCCTGGCACGGGCCAGGAGGGAACAGCTCGCCTTTCCCATCCACCAGCAGCCGCCTCTCCTGTTTCAGGCTCCCGGGAGAGGCAGGAGGCTTTGTTCAGGAATCGGAGGAGCGGAGGCCAGAGAAAGCGCGAGTGCCCTGCCAGCTCTTGTGTTTCACTCCCGAGGAATGCCGGGGAGGGGAGGGGAGCGCGGCTCCCCCCTCCCCGACACGGGCTCCGGGCCCGGCTGCAGGGTGCTTTGCTGCTGCAGGGAGGAAGAGGAGGGCGTGGGGATGAAGGACAGGGGTCCTGCTGCTATTTCGGGGAGGTGGGTGGCATCAGCACGGTGGATGCGGTGGCATCCGTGCCGGGCACCCGTGGTGCCACGCTGGTCCCATTGGGGCAGCCGTAAGAATTCCGAGCAAGAGGCGCCGAGCAAAGCTTACACCCTGCCTCGGACGAGAGGAGAAGCACCCGTGGGTGCCCCGAATCTGGGGAGAAGCGCACGCCACCAGCAGCAGCAGCGTCAGGGGGAGAAGGGCGAGAGCCGCGGCGAGCCCAAAGCCACCCATGCGTGCTCAAATGTTTCGTGTGCACTTGCTGAGGTGCCTCTGCTGCCTTCGGGGCATCTCCGCGTTTGAAGCCACAGAGGGGAGCCGACCTGGGAACGGGGGGATGGGGAGCAAACGCCAGCCCCAGGGGGTATAAGGGGGGGTCTCTCCTTCCCAGCTGGGCTGGGGGTGGGCACGGCAGGCCCCAGGGATCCCGAGGAGGGCTGGGATAAGCAGAACCCAGCTGTGCAGAGCTGCCCAGCCCTCGCCTCCCCCAGCCTGGCCACGGCCCCCCGGCCATGCGCCTCCTCCTCTGCCTCCTCCTCCTCTCGCCAATCCCCCGCGCTTGCTCTCAGCACCCTGGGGAGTCCCTGAGCACCGGCACGGCCCAAGGCAGAGCCCGCAGCCGCCGATGCCGGCACCCTGAAGCTCCAATGCCAGCACCCTGCAGCTCGGTGTGAGCAGCAAGACACCGACGGCAGCCCCGGCGCACGGCGAGGGCAAGGGGGCCACGAAGCACGGCACCGCACCGGGGAGAGCAACAGCACCAGGGCTGGGGGCTCCCCGCAGGGCTGAATCGCCCCATTTCGCCCCGTTCCCATCCCCATGGCTCACCCCTTTCCCTGCTCACCCACACCTCTTCCCCTCCTGCTTTCCTGCACCTCCGTGCCACCGGCACCCCCTGGCACCGTGCGTCCCGCCGGCACCCGTCGGTCCCGGCCAGGCCACGAAGCCCCCCCCCCCCCAAAAAAACCCTCTCCCTTCGACCTTCCAGCCTCCCCGCATCCGCGCCGGCTCCTCCAGCTGCGTGGCGAAGGCGGCGGGTCTGGGGGGGCGGCGGGTGGCCCCCCGCTCGCCAAGAACAATAGCGCCTTGTTGCAGCCCGGCTCCGGCCTCTCCTGGCCGCCGGGGCTGCCAGCACCTCCCTGGGCACGCCGCTGGCCGCGCTCACCTCTACGTCTCGCTCGCTGTTTCCCAGCTCCCTCCTGCCAAATCCCCGTTCCCGAGCGCTTCTCCTCCCCGCGGGTCCATATTAAGCTACATTCTCCTTTCAGCTGGGTGGAAAACAGCAGTAATAACCATGTGGAGAGAGCCGTGCCCCCCACCTCCACTTCCCTCCCACTTTGGGGTTCAAATTTCATTTCAGCAAAAAAGCTTCCCCCGCCTCCAATTTCTTCCCCCAAACCAAGTCGCTGTCGTCTCGTCTGATCTCGGCAGGGGCCGTATGGATGCTCAGCTCCTCCTGGTTCAGGATCTGCTGCCAATCTGGACCTCGCAAACTGGTTCTCACACAGCTCCCGCCTAGCGCCTCCCTCTCAGCATTTATTGTCCCTCCTCAGCCACCCAGCCCCAGCCCCGCTCCCGTGCCACCGCCCCGGGTGCCCCTCGCTCCTCGGGCTCCTTCTGTCCCGAGCCGAGCCACCAAGTTTGCCGGGGCGAGATCGATTCCCGGCGAATTCCCCGGGGGCCGGCAGCTGGAGGAGCCCGGCACGGCCCCGCCGCCTGCGGCGGAGCAGCCTCCCTCTCTCTCCCGCAGCTGAAGATCTCATCTCCCTCGCCCAAGGCGCTCCTCCGTCCTCCTCCAGATATTTTAGGCCCAGGTTTTGCGAGGAATTTACAGGCGCCGAGCCCAAGCCGATGCGCTGAAGTCAGCAGGAGGCGAGGAGCCTGCGCAGGGCTCGGGGCCCCGGGGGCGGCGGCGCGGGGAAGGGATGCTGCTCCCGCCGCCTGGAGCTCGTTTCGCCGCGGGAAGGGCAGAGGTTGGGGGCTGGCGGCTGCCAGAACCGCTCTGCTCTCCCTCCGCCAGCACCGACACCACGTTTCGCCTCTCCCTCATCTCCCCCGCCTCGCGCCAGGCGAGGCCGTGCCGGCCCTCACGCCTGCGCCGGGTTGGTTTTCAGCCAGGGAACGGGGTCCCCATGCCCGGGTGCCCAAATGTCACCGCATCCCCTGCCAGCACCCACCTTGCGCCCACCTTCACCACCGCAATCCGTGTGCCAGCCCCGTCGCCGCACGCTGCCCATGTGCCGACCCCTCCCGCTCACGCCTGCTGCCCCCAAGTCCCCTGCATCTCCCGAGCCCCCCGCCAGCCCCCCGATCCCCCACCGCCTCGGCGTCCCCGGAGGGCTTCGCCCCGGCACGGATGGAGTCTCCGGCGCTGCGCCTGCCTTTGTCACGGCCCCGCTGGCACGCACCCGTCCTACGTGCTCCGACAGGTGAGCCCCCGGGGCAGCGTTCCTGCCTGGGCCAGTAACTGTCCCCACCGGGCAGCCGGTTCCACCCGGCACGTCCCTCCCTCCTTCCAACGCCGCATCCCGGCCGGCGAGGCGCACTGGGGGGGGGGGGGAAAGGGGGGGGGGGGGGGG
>CM021787.1:2548836-2574515 GCA_011076525.1 Nettapus auritus | reverse complement strand
GGGGGGGCACAGGGGGGCACCCCATCTCCCCCTCCCAGCCAAAGCACTTCTCAGGCTCAAAGCTGGCTGTGAAGGCAACGAGAGAGGGGCTGGGGGGGGTTCAGGGGGGGGCACATCTGGGCAAGGCGCTGCCCCCTGAGTCCAAAATCCTCGTGCAAAGCCCCCCCGGGGGCACCCCCCCCACGACGCCATGGGCATTTACAGGGGGGCACAGGCAACGGGAGCGAGAAACCCCCCTGCAAAAAGGGGGGGATTAGCCCTGTGCCCCCCCCCCCCAAAAGAAAACGGGGTCACTGGTTGTCCCCCGGCTGGTACTGGGGCTCGGTGGCCGTGAAGTAGTCCTCGAGGAAGGACTGGAGGTACTCGAAGGTGGGGCGCTCCTCGGGCTCCCGCTTCCAGCACTGCACCATCACCTCGTGCAGGGAGGGGGGGCAGTTCCCCGGGCACTGCATGCGGTACCCCCGCTCCACCTGCTCCAGCACCTCCCGGTTGTTCATCCCTAGGAGATAAGGATCCGGCCCCCCCCGTCGGCATCCTGCACGCCCCCCGTGGGGAAAGCCGCCGGGGAAACCGAGGCACGCGGGGGTCTTGTTGGGGAGCAGGGGGCCCAGCCCACCCAAGGGTGCCCACCCCACCGGGAGGGGTGTACCTGGGTAAGGCACCCGGCCTTTGGTCACCAGCTCGGTCAGGAGGATGCCGAAGGACCAGACGTCCGACTTGATGGTGAACTTCCCAAAAAGCGCCGCCTCCGGGGCCGTCCACTTGATGGGGAATTTGGCACCTGGGGGGGGGAATGGGAAAGAGGTGAGACACGGCCGGGGCACCCTTGGGCACCAAAACCCGGGGTACCCCACACCTGGGGTACCCAGCACCCTGGAAACCCATCATGTGGGGGTGCCCATTGTCCAGGGTGCCCAGCACCTGGGGTACCTATTAATGGGGGTGCCTTGCACCTAGGGTACCCAGCACCAAAGGAACCCAACATTTGGGGTGCCCAGCACCTGAGATACCAATTAATGGGGGTGCCCAACACCAAAGGAACCCATCATCCAGGGTGCCCAGCACTTGGACCACCTATTAATGGGGGTACCCAGAACCTGAGGTACTCAGCACCCAGGAAACCCATCATTTGGGGGTGCCCATTGTCCAGGGTACCCATCACCTGGGGTACCTATTAATGGGGGTACCCAGCACCTGTGTGGGCTGCAGCAGGGAGAAGTGACTCCATCCCAAACAGACCCAACACAGGCACCCAGCACCAAAGGAACCCATCATCCAGGCTGCCCAGCACATGGGGTACCTATTAATTGGGGTACCAGCACCTGATGTACCTATTAATGGGGGTGCCCATCACCTGGGGCACCCATCTCCCATGGCACCCACCCCGCAGGGCACCCAGCACCGGGGGTGCCAGCTCCAGGCCCATGCTGGGACCCAGCCCAGGAGGTGCAGGGCAGCGGTCCCCAAAGCTTTGGGACACGGGGGGGCTCACCCTGGCGCGCCGTGTACTCGTTGTCCTCGATGAGGCGGGCGAGGCCGAAGTCAGCGATCTTGCACACCAGGTTGTCGCCCACCAGGATGTTGGCAGCACGCAGGTCCCGGTGGATGTAGTTCATCCGCTCGATGTAGGCCATGCCCGCGGCGATCTGGGGCAGGGGGGAGAAGTGTTGACACCCTTGGGTGTCCCCCCATGGGGGCACCCACCCCGTGCCAGCCTCCCCGGTACCTGGGCAGCCATGTCCACCAGCTGGGGCAGCTTCAAGTAGCGGCCGTCGCCGTCCTTTAGGAAGTCCAGCAAGCTGCCTGGGGGCAGAGGGTGCCAGTAAAAGAGCCAGCCGTGCCCACCCAAGGGTGCTCTCCCCTGTAGGGACCCAGCCGTGCCCACCCAAGGGTGCCAGACCCATAGGAACCCAGCCGTGCCCACCCAAGGGAGCCCTTGGACCAGGTCCCTGCGCACCCTGGCCGTGCCCAGGCAGGGTGGTGCTTGCAGAAGAGCCGGGGGCACCTCCGAGGGACCAGGAGGGGCACCCATGGGTGCCACCACCCGCTCACCTTGGCTCATGAACTCGGTGACGATGTAGATGGGCTCCTCCGACACCACGGCGTAGAGCTGCACCAGCTTGTCGTGCCGCAGCCGCTTCATGATCTGAGCCTCCTCCAGGAAGGCCTCGGGGGACATGGTGCCCGGCTTCAGCGTCTTCACCGCCACCTTGGTGGTGCCGTTCCACGTGCCTGGCCCCGGGGGACACGGCGTCACCTGGAGAGCCCCCTCCGGGGAGGGGACACCCGGCCCCGGCAGGGCCAGGATGGAGGGGTGCGTGGATGGATGGGTGCGTGGGTTTATGGGTGCATGGATGGAGGGTGTGTGGATGGGGAGCTGCATGGATCCATGCATGGATGGAGGGGTGCACGGGTAGGTGAAGGGGTGGATGGTTGCATGGATGCGTGGATGGAAGGACGAGCAGAGGAGCAAGGAACTCGGGCCAGGGCATTCAAGTGCCGTGCTACCACCGTGCCCAACCCGGGACAAGGACTCCTCCTCACCTCGTGGCACGGGGACAAGGCACCCGTGGGCTCGTCTACGCACAGCCGTACCCCCTTCCCCGTCCATCCGCAGCGGAGCGGTGCCAAGCTCTGCCCCACCGCCGCCTGGTCCCCGCGATGCTGCCTGTGGGGCCGCTCGTGCCCCTGTTCCCCCCCACCCCGGCCGGCTGGGCCAGCCTTACCCATCCACACGTCTCCGAAACATCCCATGCCGAGTTTCTTGTCCAGGCTGATGGATTCCCGCACTATCTCCCAGGCGTCCTTAGCTAATCCCAGGGTCTGGGGCTTCATAGCGGGGCACGCGCGGGTGAGCAGATGGCACAACCCGTCGTTGCACTCTGCAGGGGCGCAGGGAGGGGAGGAGGGAGGGAGGGGGTGCGATGGGATGAACGCGGCATGCACGCCGAGCGGGGGGAGCGCGGGGCGCGGGAGGAAGAGGAAGACGACGAAGGACCCCCCCCATGGCCTGGTTTTGTCTCCTGCTCATGGTCTGGGATATGGGGTTGGTTATTTGGGATATAAGTTTACGGGGAGGAGTCGGGGCGCCCTGCAAAAGCAGGCGATGGGATATTTCCCCAGGGCACCGGGAGCCCGTGCCCGTCTCCGGGGGGGTGCCAGGCCTGGGGGTGCCCCCGCCGCTTCCCCTCCCCTTCGCCGCTCGCCCCGGCTCGCCCGCCGGGCCCTACCCATCCACACTTCCCCGAACTGCCCGTTGCCCAGCTTCTTGAGGAGCTGCAGGGACTCGCGGGGGATCTCCCACACGTCTTTGGTTTTGACCGACAGGTCGGCCAGCTTGGGGGTCCCCTTGGGGCACGGCACGGCCAGGCGGCAGCACAGCCCGGCCGCCCGCTCTGCGGCACCGGGGAGAGGCAGGCGTCACCCCGGGGTGCCCCCGGCCCTCGCCCCCCCCCACCCTGGTCCCATTGCAGTGCCCCCCTCCCCAAAACACATCCGTGGGGTGCGCTCCCTCCCACCGGGGACAGCCCCGCACCCCCCCCAGCCCCATTACAGGGTGAGGTCCCCCCCAGACCCGGGGGCTATTTACCTTCTCCGGAGAGACCGGGTGCTCCCTGCACCGAGGACACGGAAATGGAGACCCCCGGGGGTCCCCCTCCTGCTGCCACCAGCACAGCCCCCTCCTCCTCCAGTTAAACCCAGTTTGCCCAGCCGGCTGGGCGTTGCCAACTGGTCCCGTGGGCTTTCCCCACCGCCCCGCCACGACCCCCTCCTCATCCCACCCTACCTATATAGTGCTGGACCAGCTGCTGCACGGTGTCGAACTGGGCCCGCGTGGTGATGTAGTACCCCCCGCTGTCCAGCTTTCGGATCTTATAGTGCTTCACGTGGTCGCCCTTGGCCTCGTCCCAGTCCCGGATGGAGAGGGAGTAGGCGCCTAGGCGGGAACGGGGGTAAGGGGTGGCACGGGGAGGGGCACGGCCCCCCTGTCCCCACATTCCCCTACACCGTCCCCATGCCCCCTACCTTTCGTCGTCTCGCTCTCCCGGATGAGGAAGGTGCCCCTGCAGTTGCCGTGGCACAGGAGCTGCCGCTCTGCGTCCTTGCGCCCGATCTTCCCGAAGTACCACCTGTTTGGGGGGGCTGGCATCAGCACCGGGGGGCACCCATGGGTCCCCCGAGTCACGGCACTGTTTGGGGTGCCAGCACGCCTGGATCCCCTCCGCGTCCCCCCCCCGTACTCACTCCTCTGCCTGGATGGAGTCCACGGGGGCCACGTAGTTGCTGGGGATGTAGCCCGTGTCGCCCGAGCTCAGCGACCTGGCCTCCCACCAGTCACCCTCGCTGGGGAGAGACGGACAGACAGACAGACAGACGGATGGACCGGGCCGCCCCGTGCCTCCCCTCCCCGTGCACAGCACCCCCAGACCCCGCTGTGCCCCGCCGCCGAGGGCGCCCACCCCAGGGATCCGCTGGGGCTACCCAGTAAGGGGTGTCCCCAGCCTGGGTCATACTGGGAGTACTGGGAGCACCACCCCAAGTGGGATAGGGGGCTGGGGAGGGGTGCAGCGGGGCTCACGTGTTGTTGATGATGTGGAACTTCTCCCCTTTCTGAAAACTCAGGTCATCCTCCGTCCTGGCCTCGTAGTCGTACAGGGCGATGAAAAGCGTCACGCCCCCACCTGCGGCACGACGTGGGTGAGCCCCGTCCCACCCAGCACCCATGGGTGCTGCCAGGACCCCCCCAAACCCCTCTCCAACTAACCTGTGATGCCGCTGCTGTGCGCCTGCAGCGTGTTGCAGGGGTAAAAGCCCGGCCCCGCGAAGGGCGCAGGGCTGGGCACGGCGGTGCCGTGGAAGTTGTTGAAGTCGGGGATGTGGGTGAAGGCGCCGCCGAGCTGCGTGGGGTCGGGGTCGTACTGCAGGGTGGGGGGCGACGAGGACCCCCCGCCGCTCCCCGCCTGCCCCTTGCCGGCCGCCTTCTCCTTGCAGTGCACGCAGCCCATCCTGGCACGGCCTGCGGGGCGGACGGATGGACGTGGGATGGACTGACGGGCATGCTTAGGGGTACCCCCGGCCCGACTTCCCCTGCTCCCTCACCCCCCAAAACCCCAGCACCCATGGGTGCTCCCCTCCCCGCCGGCCCCACTCACGGTGACGGCTCCGCGGGTCACTTCAGCTGCTCCATGGCACCGCGGGGAGGACGAGAGGCACCTGCGGGCAGCGGGGAGGGCATCAGGAGGGGGGCAGAGCCCCTGCGGGGGCTAAAATATCCCCGTGAGGCTTCCAAAACCCCCGCACGGGCTGCGAGAGCCCTGCGAGGGTTCAAATATCGCTGCAGGAGCTGCAACAAGGCTCCATGAGCTGCAGCAACCCTGCATGGGCTGCAGCGACCCTGCATGCTTGCAATACCCCCCCACAGGCTTAAATACCCCGAGCCAAGCCGAAACACCCCTGCACAGGATACAATACCCCCGCGACGTCTTAAATATCGCTGCACAGGCTCGGAGGACTCTGCACGAGCTAAACTACCCCTGCACGAGCTGCAAGTCCCGCTTGCAAGAGCTGAAATACTTCTGCATGGGCTGAAACCACATCCCTCCGGGTCCCCCCCCCCCCGAAAGCCGAGCACCTCCTTCCGAGCAGCGTCCCCCGGCTGCCCCGTGGGGCCGGAGGGAGCGAGGCAGGGCGGCCAGGAGCCCCCAAACGCCCCCCAAACGTCCCCTGAGCTCGCGGGGGGGAACTGGTGGCGGGGGGCAGGAAGGGCCCCGCTCGCCTCGCTGCGGTTGCGGCCGCGCTTTTCCGGCCAGCGCTGAGCGAAGGTGTAGGGGAGGAGGAAATCGTTCTGCTCCTGCCAGGGACAGGGCTGGCCCTTGGCCCCTGGGGACACAGATTTGGGGGTCCCAGCCCTGCGCCGTGCCCAGCCCTGGAGCGCGGAGGTGACACCGCGGAGACGTACTCGTTGCTGCAACCACGGCCCGGCCCCCGGGCAGGAGCCTCAGGTCCTGTCCCCGAGATCTGAGAGGCAAATGCGGTGGTTTTGGGGCTGAGGAAACGTTTCACGTGGATTTCCCCCATCCCAGTCCCCGATTCTCCTTTCCTTCTCTCTCGGCAGCAGGTTTCTAAACACCAAACAAGCTCGAGCGGCTCTCCCCGGCCACCTTGGCTTTCAACACCGGCCGTTTGGCAAGGCCGAGGCTGTTGCAGCCGGGACAGAATTGCCAAACCCGAGAGGGCCTGGCCGGTTTTTGGGGCTTTTTTTTTTTTTTTTTTTCTGAGAAGTTGGTATTTCAGCCGACAAACGTTTCCAGCTCTCGCAAACCCTCTTCGTGAGAAACACCGGCCCTCTTCGCTGGCACCGCGCTCCGAAACTTCCCATTTTGCTGAATTTCTCTGTTGAACTCAGCAGCCGGGGGTCAGGGAGGACGCAGGGCAGCTTTTAGGCCAGCACGAACCCCAAATACCCCCACGCCTTGCGGTTTAGCCCCGGCCACCACCCGCCCTCGAAGGGCGGCCCCCCAAAACGGGTCCCTGGGGTCATTTTTGGGGAGGGGACGCGCTCGGCCCCGCGTGCTGGCGGCCGGCCCCGGGAGCAGATGGGCAACGAGCTCCCTCCAGCCGGCTCCACCTGCGCCGGTGCCCCCTCCGTGCCACGTGGACACCCGGCCAATTTGTCCCCCCCGCCGCCACAGGTCTGGGAATTGTCACCGTCCCCTGGCCATCTGCTCCTCCTGTCCCCACGCACACCCAGAGCCTGGTTTCCAGGTCCTGGTGGCACGGGGTGGTTTCCAAAGCGGGTGGCCGAGGGGGCTGAATGAGCTCAGCGGTGACAGCCAGGAAGGGAGGGACCCGGAGCGCTGTCCCAGCCCTGAGCCGTGGTCTGATGTCCCAGCGTGTCACCCCGCCGGTCACCCCATGGCATCGCCCCGTCCCCTGCCTCTGGGGAATAACGGGGACGGAGGCATCGGGCTCGTGGGGGCTGCAGATGCACGGAGACCTCCGGAGGCTCTCCAAATATCCCAGAGCCGGTGCCCTGGGGACAAACCGAGGTGGCATCAGGACCAACGGCTGGCCAAAGAGGGGGTCCCACAGGGACGAGGAGCAGGGGGCACCCCGCAGGCACAGCCGGCACCTTCGCAGCAGGAGGAGGAAGCGGCCAGGGAGCGCGGCGTGGGGGAGGAGGAGGAAGAGGATGGTGCCGCGGCCTCCAAGGGGAACCTCACGGTTGGCAGTGTCCCAGGCTTTGGGGACGGCAAAATGGGGTCGTAAATGGGAAGCTGGTGGGGGTGAGGAGCGACACCGTGGGCTGCAGCCCCTTGGGCACCCTGTGTCCCCCCAGGGCCGTATCCCGCCCCCTGCCCTGCACTCTCACGTCCTTCCCACGTGGCACCGCAGCCCTGGCAGCTGTCACCACCCTGCCACAGCCTCCCTGGGGGAAGAGGAACCGAGATCGCTGCACAGCGCAGCCCCCAGTCCGCCGGGTCCCCTCGGTCACCCGTGGCACTGGGGGGTCCCATCTGTAGCCGGGCAGGGGATGGTGCCACATCCCGGGTGCCTCGTTAGGACACGGGGCCTCCAGCCATGTCCCTTCCTGTCAGCAGGAGCCCCGCAGACACCTCCTATGGGGAGGGGACGAGGGGACACCTCCTGCCTGCCCACCGCCCGCTTCTCGGCCCATGGGGACACCAGGAGAGGTGGGGAGGGGGATGCAGCACCCTGCTGCGACCCAGCACCCAACAGCACCAGAGCATCGCCTGCGGTGGTCCCAGCGGGTGTCCCACCCTAATGGGGACGCGGCCACCGTGCCCATGGGGCAGCCAAGAAGCCCCTTCCCCTCCCTTGCCATGTATGGGGCAGGCTGGGGAGGCTCCACGGGGGCTGCATTGCGTACCCCCCCCCCCCCACAATTACACCGGGAAGGGCACAGCACCCCTACAAGCCATCGGCCCCGAGAAGCCCACCTGCTTGTCCCCCAGCCTGGGGGTGCCCCTCGCCCCCCGGCCCAGCAACGGAGCGAGCCGTGGCCCTCGCCTTCCCCCCCCCCCCAGCACTCCCAGCCCCATCGCTGGCGGGGAAAGCAGGATTTCCGCTGGAAGAAGAGCAATTCCCGGATCCGAGGGGCTGCAGGGGAGGAGGAAGGCAGCCAAGAGCCGAGAGCGGCCCCGAATACAATGTCCCCGGAGGAGCAGGGCGGGGAGGGAATTGTGCGGGGCAGGAAGCGCCGAGTTCCTGCTCCTGCCTGGGACACACCAAGGGCCGGGGACGAGGCAGAGCCGCCGGTTATGGGGGGGGGGGGGCACCCAGCAAGGCCCCCCAGCCCTACGTGCGCCCAGAGCTGCCCCCCGGTTCCCAGCCCCGGCTGCGGGTGGCGGAGCTCGGCACGGTGCTGGAGGGCTGGGGGCACCCGTGGGGTTTGGGGGGAGCAGGTGACCCCCCACCCAATATGGGGACCCCCCCACAGCACTCTCCCCGGCTCTGTTTTGTCTCAGCAGCCTCCCCACGGCTGCGGTGCTGTGGATTAGTGCCGGGGGGGCGAGCTGGAGGCTGCCCCCGGCCTCCCCGCTGCTGCTGCCTCCCCCCAAGGATAAGAGAGGCCGGGGGTCTCCCGCCACCCCCTCCCCATCTCCAGCATCACCGCAGAGGCCGTGGGGGCGGCTCGGCAAGCCCCCCCCTGGGACCCTCCATCCCCACGGTTCAGCGCCCCGTCCCGACCCCACGGCACGCTCGAGGCGGGGGGCAGCGCACGGAGACCCCCCCCCCAAAAAAAAAACCCTCAGTGAAGGGACGGAGGGGACCCCCCCCCTCACTCCAAGAGGCAGCGCGAGCCCCCCCACCTGCCCACCCATCACCCCCGTGCATCCCTCCTACCGTCAGCCCTCCTGCTCCGGCTCGCATGGAGCCCGGCGACCCCCGGCCCCCCGCTCTCCGGCGGGGTCCCACCGCGGCACCCCGACCCTCCCGGCGCTGGGGGCCGGGGGATGACTCGGGGGGGGGGGGGGCTCAGCAGGGCACGGCTGGGTGGGCGACGAGGGGAGAAGCGGGAGTGCGTGTGCGTGCGGTTCCCTGCCTCGCGAGCAGCTCTCGCCGCCGAGCTTCCCCTCCCCTCGCCCCCCCTTCCTCCCCGCGCTCCCTGCGATGCTTCATTGTACCCGCCAGCCCCGTCGCCAGCACCGGGGCCCAGCACCTTCCCGTGCCCCTTGGGACACGGTGGCGTCGGGGACACGCACGGGACGGTGGCTTTGGGGAGCCCCATCCACGGCGCAGCCCCGCGTGGGGACCCTGCGCAGGGTCTGTGGGTGATTTATGGGGTTTGCGGGGGGTTGTCGGGCTCCCGAAGGCAGCGTGTGCGGGGTCGGGGTGCTGCCTGCCCCCAAATGCATCCCTGAGCCCCCAGGGGATGGCAGGGGGACAGGCACGTTGCAAATATGGGGCAGGGATAAAATAGAGCGGGGTCTGGGATGAGCTGGAAGGGGGCGAAGCCGTGGGATGGCAACGAGTGGCCCAGATCCTCAGGCAGGGTGGGACCGTGTCCCCTGGGGGCTCTGTGGGTCCCCAAAAGGAGCTCGCAGCTCTCGGCCCGCTCACACGCTCACTGCGGCCGAGCCCTGGACACCGGACTTCTTATTTATGCCTCGCCCGGGTGAGGCTGCAAGTGGGAGGCTCCCGAGATTTGGCACCAAACCCCAAACCCCAGCCAGCCCTGGGAGAGGCGGTGAGACCCCCTGAACCCTGCCCGGACCCCCTGCACCCTCCTCGGGGTCCCGGTCTGGGCAATTGGACACCAAGAGCCCCTCGAGCTTTTGGCATCCTGGCTCCAGGGGGTCCCGGGGAGGGGTCCCTCGCAGCGGGGGTCCCTCGCGCAGAGCATTTGGGGGGCTGTGAGGTGCTCCCCGCAGGCGTTGACCTCTTCTTTCCTGTGTGACAGCGAGTCCAGCCCCGGGGCTTCCTGTTCTCACGTTGGGACGGCGCTGGCCGAGGCCACGGGGACACGAGGCCACCGGTGTCCTTAGGGGGGGACGGGGCGCAGCAGGGGATGGCCGCTCACCACAACCAGCCCATGGGTGCTGCCGCCGCTGAGGGACCAGGGCGGCTCCTGGGGTGCTGGGGGAGGCTCAGCACCAGTCCCCCGGCAGGATATGGGGTCAGCCTGGCTAAAACAGGGGGACAGGAGCTGGCTGGAGGGATCGGGGAGGGGGTTGCTGCGTGCCCCTGTCCCTTGTGGGCACAGCCTTGCCAAGAGGGCTCCGGACCCCGTGCGGGGTGGGGCTGGGGCTGGTGGTGCACAAACCCTGCAGGAGCTCTCCCTCCCTGCCCTACAGCTGGGGAAGGACGGAGTCCTGAATTTGGGGAGCCCCCAAAGCCCTTGGGGTGAACAGGGTGGGTGGTGGCTTCCTTTCAGCCCACTCTCCTTTCAGCCCAGCCGCCTCCCCACCCGCTGCCTCAGTTTCCCCCTCGCCCCCCATAACCAAACCTGCGGGGCTCCCCCCAACAGATCCAGCCCATCCCATGCGCCCCATCGGGCACCACATGATGCCGGCTCCTTCCCTCCCCTGGGGAGGGCCCAGGCTCGGCCTTAAAACCGGGAGCAGGTCCCGGCGAGCGGGGGCGACGGGGGCGAGGATGGGTGCGCTCGGCTGGCTCGTGGCCTCCGCGCTCTGCGCCGCCGTGCGGGGTGAGTCCGTGCCCCCGGACGGTGCCGAGGCACCGGGGGGTTTGGGGGCACCCTGAAGCCGCGGGAACCCCACGGGTCTCGTCTCCCCATCGCTGGGTTAATGGGAACGCAGGGCAGGGCGGGGAAGGGTTTCTTATAGGGTGTGCCAGGCCCTGTGCTGGGAGCCCCTGGGACAGGAGGGCTGCGGGGTGGTGCGGTGCCTTGAAGGCTTGGCAAGGGGACGGGATGAAAATAGGGCTACGGCGAGCCAGGCGGCTTTAATGCACGCACCCAGCCCTGCCAGTTCCCTGTTTCTGCAGAGAGCAGCGGGGGGAGGCGGGCGGGTTGTTGCCGGAAGCGTTGGGGGGGACGGGGGGAGCCGTGCCCCCCAGTTCCCCTCCCCGGGTGCCTGGGGCGCTGCGCGAGTCCCGGGGGCGCTGGCTCCATCGCTGCTCCACACGTCCCGGGCACCGCCTGTGGGTGCCCAGATCTTTGGGGACCCCTCGATTTTGGGGTGCTGGGACCCGTCAGAAAGGTGCTGACGGAGGGGAAGGCTGGCTCCCAGGGCGTGTTGGCGTGGGGTTGCACAAGCTGCGAGCCTGGGAGAGGCCGCGGGGAACCGGGAGCGTCCCGCCGCCGGCTGCCCCGCGGCCCCGCAACCCGGCCCCATCCCTGCCCGTGCCTTGCAGGACAGGACCAGGGGCTCTCCCGGCCGCTGCCCCACTTCGGATCCATCTACCATGTCAAAGGTAACGGCCCTGTGTCGGGGTTGAAGGCGGCCAGGACCCACCCCAGCACCAAGGGGGGAGCGGAGGATGCTCAGCGCCTTGTCATCCCAGTGCCCAACTGGTGCACGTGGTGGTGGGGGGACCCCTGGGGACAGCATCCCCCGTGGGTGCCGGGGGTGTCTGTGTTGAGGATGATGTGGTCGGGGGCTCGGGGAGGGATGTGGGGTGCCGGGGCTGAGCCGTGCCCGGTGCTGGGTGCTCCGCAGGGGTCATCAACCTGCCCTACGCGGAGATCGAGGAGCCCTTCGAAGCCTGGTACAACCTGACGGGGAACAAGAGCCGGATCCAGTACTACGGGGGTAGGCAGGGGGGGCACAATCCATCCGGCCCGATCCATCTGCACCCGTCCCCCTGCGAAGGGAGGCTGAGCACGGGACCCCCGTGCCTCAGTTTCCCCCCTGGCTGGCGCAGGGCAGGTGATAACGTACCAGCTGGCCGGGGTGAAGCCCTACGGGATGCAGTACAAGATCACTCCCGAGACCACCGAGAAGGAGGTGAACGCCAGGAAATGCTTCCAGCTGCCCGGCTCCAAGGAGGACGTGGTCAGGATCCAGAGCGTCTTCCCCAGCCTGGATGGCTTCAAGGTGAGGGCAGGCCAAGGAGAGCCTGGATCCCACCCGCTGCCCGCAGCATCCCTGGGGCTGGGGGTGCTGGGCCACGTTCCCCTCTGTCCCTGCTCGGCTCTCCGTGGTGCAGGGTGCCGGGGCAGGCTGCGGCAGGTCCCCGCACCCATGGGTGCAGGGAGGGTCACTTCCCCACCCGGCTCGGGGCCAGACGCCCGGCTCCTTTCCCAACCCCAGGAGCCGTGTTGGGACGTGTCGCAGCCCACACAAGCGCCGGTGTTTCGGGACAGCTCGGGCAAGTCGCTGCACAGCTCGGCTCCCCCCGTCCCCAGCCTCCGGCAGGGCTGGCTGTGCCACCCGCTTTCCCTGCTGGCCACGCAGACACCGGGTGCACGGCGCTGGGTGCCCACGGAGGGGCCGGGTGGGGAGGCAGGAACACGGGTTGGCACCCCAAGAACCCGTCCCTGTGCCCCCAGTTCCTGCGGGAGGAGTACTACGAGGGCCGGTACTGCGCCGTGTGGCAGAACGTCACCCACTGGGCGCAGAAGAAGAACGTCTACACCCTGTGGGTGACCAACTCCAGCTGCGGGGTGGCCCCCGTCCACTACGAGATGCGGGGCTACAACAGCCTGCTGGGCTCCCACTACGACAAGTACGAGATCTCCTACACCGACTTCGACAACAGCTTCCCCTCCTCCGTCTTCGACGTCCCCGTGAATGGTGAGCGGGGCCGGGGCCCCCACCCTGCCCTCTCCTCGGCTGGCTCTCGGGCTGACGGCGTCCCCTAATTGCACAACAGAGACGAAGAAATGCGGGCTCCTGCCGGGGAGCACGGCGGAGCACCGGGTGCTGGCGAACCCCATGGAGGACCTGGTGGGGCGGCACCAGCCGCGGGCGCACGAGGTTTTCCACCACTACCGGCGGCGCTTCGGGCGGCGGTACGGCTCCGCGCGGGAGCTGGAGCACCGGCAGCGCGTCTTCGTGCACAACATGAGGTGCGGGTGGGCAGGGGGGCACCCACCGACACCCCCCCCCCCCCGTGGGGACCCGGGTGCTGCGGTGTCCTCAGCGGTGCCGTCCCCATCCCCAGGTTCGTGCACTCGAAGAACCGCGCCGCGCTCTCCTACACGCTGGCGCTCAACCACCTGGCCGACCGCACACCCCAGGAGCTGGCGGCGCTGCGGGGCCGTCGCCGGAGCGGGGCTCCCAACCACGGGCTGCCCTTCCCTGCCGAGCGCTACGCCGGCCTCATCCTGCCCGAGAGCCTCGACTGGCGCATGTACGGTGCGTGCCGGATGGGGTCGGTGCGCCCTGCTGCTCTGCCCGGGGGGTGGGTGCTGATAAAGGGGGTTGGTTCTTCCCATCGGGGTCAGCGCAGAGTCTGGCCGAGCTCCTTCCCCGTGCCAGGGAGCTCCAGAGGGACTCATCCAGCCCGAGGCAGCTCCGCTGGTGCTGGTTCCCCATGCGCCCATGTGCTGGGAGCGACGCTCCCTGGGGATGCTCTAACCTCGGGGCGTGCAGCCGGAGCTTTGGTGCTTCCCCCACCACGAGTGGGCACCAAGCCGTGTCTGCGACGCGCCTGGGGAGCGCGGTGAGCCCTTGAATCCTGCCTCAGTTTCCCTTTTCCCCTGCCCCAACTGTCACCCCGCTGTCCCCAGGCGCCGTGACCCCCGTGAAGGACCAGGCTGTCTGCGGCTCCTGCTGGAGCTTCGCCACCACGGGCGCCATGGAGGGTGCCCTCTTCCTCAAGGTGAGAGCGAGCGGGGACGGCCGGGGTGGCCGCAGGGCGCTGGGCCCTGTCCCTGCAGCGTGTCCCCTCCCCGCAGACCGGCGTGCTGACCCCGCTGTCCCAGCAAGTCCTCATCGACTGCTCCTGGGGCTTCGGGAACTACGCGTGCGACGGGGGCGAGGAGTGGCGAGCCTACGAGTGGATCAAGAAGCACGGCGGCATCGCCAGCACCGAGTCCTACGGCAGCTACAAGGGGCAGGTGAGGGCGGCCCCGCGCCCTTGCTGGGGTCCCCAGGTCTCAGGATGTGTCCCTCCGGTCACCCTCCAGGGATGCTAACGGGCTCTGGGGATGGGCGAGCCGCCCTTTCCCCAGGGCACGAGAGTCCCTGCGGTTCCTTGCAGTGCGAAGCCAAGCCCTGGGGCTCAGCCAGGCGGTTTCGTCACTGCTGCCTCGGTTTCTCCTCTTGCACAACAGGGACGAGGCTCCTCTGCCGCAGGGTGGTGACACAGCCACGGCTCCCTGGGGCGCAGGGGTGGCGCGGGATTGCCCAGGGACAGGGCAGAGCGAGGGGCTTGGGGACAGAGGAAGGCGCCCGTGCAGCACGCCAGGGAAACGTCCCCATCGTGGTGGGCACGAGGGGCTGGGGCAGGGACCCTGACACATCCCAAATCCCACATCGGGCCCTACGTGGGAGCAGGGGGCAGCCAGGGGCATGGCAGGGGGAGCTGGGTGCCCCCGCTGACGCATCCCCCGGGGTGCCGCAGAACGGCCTGTGCCACTACAACCAGTCCGAGATGCTGGCCAAGATCACGGGCTACGTCAACGTCACCTCGGGCAACATCACGGCGGTGAAAGCCGCCATCTACAAGCACGGCCCCGTGGCCGTCAGCATCGACGCCTCGCACAGGACCTTCTCCTTCTACTCCAACGGCGTCTACTACGAGCCCAAGTGCGGTGAGTCGGGGGGTACCCCCCCGATATTGGGCAGGGCAGGAGGGGGGGAGAATCCCCGCAGCCCCCCGGGGGCTCCTGTCCCAACGTGCTCTGTCCCACGCAGGGAACAAGCCGGGGCAGCTGGACCACGCCGTGCTGGCCGTGGGCTACGGGGTGCTGCAGGGAGAGACCTACTGGCTCGTCAAGAACTCCTGGTCCACCTACTGGGGCAACGACGGCTACATCCTCATGGCCATGAAGGACAACAACTGCGGCGTGGCCACCGAGGCCACCTACCCCATCCTGGCCTAAGGCACTTGCCAGCTCTGCGGGGGGGACCTGCGGGCACCCAGCTCTGGAGCAAAGCCTTCGTTATGACCCGGGGTGCGGGAGGAAGATGGGGACATGGAGGGACCCCCTTGGTGTGGGAGGAAGATGGGGATGTGGTGGGACAGGGCTGCTGGAAAATCAGCCGTGGGCTTGCCAATAAAGACCCCAGAAAAAATAATTTTGCCTTCTACGGGAGGGCTTCGACCGCTGCCCGCCTGGCTCAGGTCCCTGTCCCAGCCCTGGGGACAGACGCTGGGACGAGGGGGAGGCTCTCCCAGCCCTATCTCCAGCAGAGCACAAACACCCCCAGGGCTTTCTGCTGAGACGAGACATTCCTGGGGCATGGGGAGAGGGAGGGCAGCCACCCTCTGCCCCAACTGCCCTGGCTCTGTTGTGGCTCCGGGAGCGGGTGGCACTTGCGGTGTCCCCAGCTGGGCTCCTCAGCACCCTGTGGGGCTGCTCCCTGCTGTGGGGGGACCCTGCAAACCCCCCCAGGAGAGCAAGTTTGGCACGGGAACATCTTTCAACCAGCACGGGGAGGGCGAGCTCTGGCTGTCCTCCCCCGTTTGCTGTCACCTCTCTGGGGCAGAAGCATTTGGGGGGGCAGCAGCCCCCGTGTGCCGTCCCACACCCGTTCCCTATCGGCGTTGTTTGGGGCTCGGCGGCCCCGCGGGCGCTCGCTGTCACCTTGGGCCGGGGTCCAGCTGGCCCCGCTGCAAGTGGTGGGGAGGTGAAGGCCACCGCTGCGCTCCTGCCCGGGTCCTCCTTCCCCATCTGGGCTCTCTCCTTTTTCCCAATTAACCACCCTCTAATCGCAGTCCCGGGCTCGCCCTGCTAGGACGCAGGGGTGCAGGGAGTCCCGCATCGCACGGGGGGGACGGCGGGGACAGCGGGGCATCCAGGAGGGCAGGGAGCACCCCGAGGGGCCGCGGCGTGGGTGCTCCCCTGGGTGCTCTCCTGGGGCAGCCGATGGGTTTTGCCTTGTGCCTCTTTGCCCCGTGCTGGGGGCATGGGGGCACCCCCAGCACCCACCCCCGGGGTCCCTAATCCATGGGACACCCCCCCTGTCGCCCCAGGGGATGCCCCCACCATGGGGAACCGGTTCCCACAGACGTCTGGGTCCCACCTTGCTCCCCAGCCCCAAACCCTCTGAGCTCACGGCATCGGCACCCACCCTGCCACGGGTGGGACGGGCACCCCTGGGTGCTCGTGGGGGGGCTGGGGAGGGCAGCACAAAGCCCCACCTCCCCTTTGGTGTAATCCTGGCCAACTGGAGGGACGGGGCCGTGCCTGTCGGCTGCCGGCAGCTCCCTGCCCACCCACCCCGGGGGGATTTAAGGCACCCGTGGGCGCAGGGCAGCACCGCGGGCTGGGGGTGCGCAGGATGGAGGGGTTGGGGAGGCTGCTGGTGCTGGGGGCTGCCCTGCTGCTGGGTGAGCACCCCCCCTGCCCTGGCTGCACCCCAGGGTGAGAGGGGGACGTCCGGGGGAGTGGGGAGCCCCGCCTCAGGGACCCCCAGTCTCTGCCCTGCCTGGGCAGGGTGCGCTCCCCCCGGGCTGTCCCCCCTCTCCTAGGTTTTTTTGCAGGTTTTGAGGCAGCCGTGCGCGTGGAGAGATGGGCAATCAGCAGCTTAAAAGGCTTTTTTTGCTTTTCTTTATTTATTTTTCCTTCCCAGGAGCAGAGAGCAAAGCTCTGCTGGAGACACCCACGTTTGGGGACATTTACCACGTCACAGGTACCGCTCGGGGACCCGATGCCCTGCTGGGACGGTGACAGCCAAGGGGCTCAGCACCCCTGGGTGCCCCAACCCGGGGGGTGGGAGCCTTGCTGCCGTGGGGTGCTGCGGGTGGGAGCATGGTGGTGATGCCGTGGGGTCCCGGGGTGCCCGCAGGAGTGCTCAGCCTGCCCTACGCGGAGATCAGGGAGCCCTTCGAAGCCTGGTACAACCTCACCGGGGGGAAGAGCCGCATCCAGTACTACGGTGGTGGGTGCGCGGGGGCCGGCGGCCACCCCCCGTCCCTCAGCTCCCTCTGGGGGCCCCCTGGGAGCCGGGCTGGGCTGGAACCCGGTGCCATCCCCGTCCCCAGGCCAAGTGGTCACCTACCAGTTCGGCTCCGTCGAGCCCTTCGGCGCCAGCTTCAAGGTGACGCCGGAGACCACGGAGACGGAGGTCAACGTCCGCAAGTGCTTCCGCATCAACGGCACCGACGGGGACCTCGTCACCCCGCAGAGCGTCTTCCCCAGCCTGGAGAACTTCAAGGTGAGCCCCGGGCACGGTCCCCGAGGAGCTGGAGATGAGGCAGGGGAGGGGACGAGGGACACCGAGGGGCGTCCTTGACCCTTTTGTGCCCAGCGGGTGCGGGAGGAGCGCTTCCGCGGGCAGCGCTGCGCCGTCTGGCAGAACGTCTCCTACTGGGGCCGCAAGAAGAACGTCTACACGCTGCGGGTGGGCGGCTCGGCCAGCAGCCCAGTGCCCCTGCACTACGAGGTGCGCGGCTTCAACAGCCTCCTGGGCTCCCACTACGACAAGTACGAGATCGACTACTCCACCTTCAGCCACCGCTTCTCCCCCGAGGTCTTCCAGCTCCCCGACGGTGAGCGGCTCTGCGCCCTCTGATTTTATTTTTAATTCATTTCCAAGCAGCCCGTAATTCGGGTCGGTCGGCTGGGGGGGAAATAAAGCGAGGTGGGGAGAATAATGGATGGACCCGTCCCCGCTCGGAGGCTGCAGCCCTCCCCGTGCCCTCCGCAGGCGTGCAGTGCGAGCAGTGGCCCGAGGCCGGCCCCGAGCACCGCATCGTGGCCAACCCCATGCGGGAGTTCGTGGGGATGGACACGGAGCACGTCCACCACCGCCTCTTCCACCACTACCAGGAGAGGTTTGGGAAGAGCTACGGCAGCGAGGAGGAGCATGAGCACCGCAAGCGCGCCTTCATCCACAACATGCGGTAAGGGGGTGGCGGTGGGGAGACCCGGGGGGGCTCGGGGATGCTCCCCTCGTCCTGCATCGCCTTTGCCCCATCCCGTCCCCAGGTTCGTGCACTCGAAGAACCGCGCCGCGCTCTCCTACACGCTGGCGCTCAACCACCTGGCCGACCGCACGCCCCAGGAGCTGGCGGCGCTGCGGGGCCGTCGCCGGAGCGGGGCTCCCAACCACGGGCTGCCCTTCCCCAGCCAGCTCTACGCCGACCTCCACCTCCCTGAGAGCCTCGACTGGAGGCTGTACGGTGAGCAGGGACCCAGCTGGGTATGAGCCCGGACCGTGCCGAGGCTTGGGCTCTGCTTTGCGCAGAGCAAAGGTCCTCAAATCCTGCCTCAGTTTCCCTCTCACCCACCCCAACTGTCACCCCGCTGTCCCCAGGCGCCGTGACCCCCGTGAAGGACCAGGCTGTCTGCGGCTCCTGCTGGAGCTTCGCCACCACGGGCGCCATGGAGGGTGCCCTCTTCCTCAAGGTGAGAGCGAGCGGGGACGGCCGGGGTGGCCGCAGGGCGCTGGGCCCCGTCCCTGCAGCGTGTCCCCTCCCCGCAGACCGGCGTGCTGACCCCGCTGTCCCAGCAAGTCCTCATCGACTGCTCCTGGGGCTTCGGGAACTACGCGTGCGACGGGGGCGAGGAGTGGCGAGCCTACGAGTGGATCAAGAAGCACGGCGGCATCGCCAGCACCGAGTCCTACGGGCCATACCTGGGGCAGGTGAGGGTGCTCGGGGGGTGTGTGTGCTCCCACCTGCACCCCATCCTCCCCACCAAGCTTTGGGGTGCACGGTGAGGCTCTCCCACGGCTGCCATCACCCGTCTGGCACCGGATGGCTGCTCCTCTTTGGGTTATGGATGCTCCACCCAAGCCGACCCTTCTGGGATGGGTCGGATCCCCCTGGAAACCTCTCCAGGACCCCGGTGCCACCTCCGTGTCCCCCCCCAGAATGGCTACTGTCACTGCAACCAGTCGGAGCTGGTGGCCCCGCTCGCCGGCTACGTCAACGTGGAGCCGGGCAATGCCAAGGCGCTGAAAGCCGCGCTGGTCAAGCACGGCCCCGTGGCCGTCAACATCGACGCCTCGCACAAGTCCTTCGCCTTCTACGCCAACGGCGTCTACGAGGAGCCCAAGTGTGGTGAGATGGGTGGGCAACGGGGTGGGGGCACCCAGTGGGGCGTAACACCAGTGTGGGGCTAGCCGAGGGGCTGCACCCAGAGCAGGGATGGGGACGGAGATGTCTCCGTTTTTCTTCTTTTCTCCCTCCCAGGCAATGAGACGTCGGAGCTGGACCACGCCGTGCTGGCCGTGGGCTACGGGGTGCTGCACGGCAAGAGCTACTGGCTCGTCAAGAACTCCTGGTCCACCTACTGGGGCAACGACGGCTACATCCTCATGGCCATGAAGGACAACAACTGCGGCGTGGCCACCGCCGCCTCCTTCCCCGTCCTGGCCTGATGGGATGAGGCCCCAACGCGTGCCCTGTCCCCACTGTGTCCCTCTGTGCAGTTTTGGCTGGATTTGGGGCTCCGTGAGATGACTGTGGGGCAGAGGGGACAGCGGAGTCAGGAGGGCAGAGGGTTTTTGGGGAGGTGTTTTGTCGTTTTGGCAATAAATGCTGCCAGAAGTGAACCTGTACACGGTCGCTGGGAGTGCCTTCTGCAGCCCTCTGGGTGCTGAGCTTCACGCGGTGCTCAGCCCAACCGTGCCCCGTTTGGGTTGTGTGTCCCCTAACCCCAAGGATTTCAGTGCCAGCACCCCGTTCCCAGCAGCTCCGGCTGCTCCTCTGGGTGCTGGCTCCTCTCCTCTGGGCTCCTGTGTCAGTGCCTGGTGCCTCAGTTTCCCCACACATCTGGGGAGAAAACAGAATTTTGGGGGTTTTCATGTTCTAAGGATGGAAGGAACCCAAAGGGTCCCCTGTGTTGTGGGCGCTCCTGGGTGTTGGGAGGACACAGGGTGCAGGACAGGGCAAGAAGGTGGGTGACAGTGACAGAGCCATGGGGAGGGGGACAGAGCTGGTTCCCAGGCACATCCCTGGGGCAGGGAGGCTTCGCACAACCCCATGGGGAGCAGCCAGGCACGGAGCTGCCACCCCAGCTCTTCTGTGCTCCTTTTTTCACCGTTTTCCAGTGCTTTACCCCAAAACTTCACGACTGAGCAGGAGCCCCAAGGGTTTATGAGGCCGCTGCTGCTGTGGGGCTGCCCCAGAGAGGGGGTCCTGCCTGTCCCAGTGTGGTGTGGGGTTTGCATTGCTTGGGGTGCTGGTGCCCTGCTCGTGGCCCAGGTGGAAGCTGTTGGCACCGCCAGGCTCTGCCCTCCCCACCTGAGCCTATTTAGCAGCTGGGGGGAGCCCACAGGATGGGCAGAGTCAGCTCCTGGTGGTGATGGGGAGGGAGGCGGGGGGCTGAGCCCCCAGGGTGCCCCTTCCATCCTGCCCTGGCTGTGCCCACCGCCAGCAGCTGCCGTCCCCGGGGATTTCGGGGGAAGCAGACGTGAGAAGCAGACCAAGGAACCGGAGCTGCAGCTCCTGGGGGGCTCTGCCTCCAGCTCTGGGGGTCTTGGAGAGGTGGCGTGGGGAGGCCGTCCCCAAACCCCGCAGGATTCGGGGTGGCAGCTGGAAATGGTCCCAAGGGCGGAGAGGTGAGCGGTGGGGAGCTGGGGGTGCTCAGCGCACCGCGGGGCTCCTGGAGGAGCAGCTGGTGATGGGGGGGACCCCCCGTGTGTCCCCTGGGAAAGGGGGACCTTCTGCCAGTGGGGTGTGTGTGAGGGGGTGACGGGGACAGCACGGGGATAGCGGTGTCCTCAGGGTGTCCCATGCAGCGTGGTGCTCCCTGCTGGCATCCTCAGGGAGGCAGCAGGGGTGGAGGTCCCGCAGCAAGAGGAGTTTGGGCTCTGTCCCCTCGGCCACGGGGTGCAGACCCCTCTGGTCATGTTGGTGTGGGCAGTGCCATCCAAACGCCTTTGGGGGCTTCCTGGCTGGGGGATGTGGGAGCACCTGAACATTTCTGGCCGACCTCTGGCAGCTCCCAGGGAGCAGAAGCGGGCTGGGAGCCGGGTTGCTGCTTCCATCGGCGCTCTGCAGCACCCCATGGCTGCATCCCCCACCTGAAACGCCAGCCCCATCCAGCACGGCCACAAAACCCTGCCCGGGGCACCCCACAGAGAGGGCACGTCCATGGCTGGGACTTCCCCTGCTGCATTTTTTGACCCGCAAAACTCCCCAAGCAACGGGATCGAGGGCCCCGAGACCAAAGCAACGGGGTCAAGGGCGCCTGGCCCAGCACCTCCAGCTGACGGCGATTCCCCCGTGTATGCGTGGGCTGCATCCTGCCCCAAAGAGGCTTGTGGTGGCTGAGGGCAGCCGTGCCGAGCGGCTACACCCTCGTTACACCCTTATTTTGTCTAGCAAATGGCCGGGGCGAGCACCGTGCTTCCTCCCCGGGAGCACCACGTCCCTTCCAGGAGCGATCGCTCGTTTTCCTCTCCCTCGTCCACCTGCTTATCGGACAATTTGCTGCACTGATTTCCGAAGGGGTCTTTAATCATTCCCGGCAGGGGCGCTGACTGGAACGCGCGGCCGGGAGAGGAATGAGGAGGGATGGGGTTTGTTCCGGGGGAGGCCAGGGCTCTGCAGCTTTGATTCTCTCGACTGCGGTCGATAAAACAGGCTCTGACTTTCAGGGAACCGTGACTTTTCAGGCTCCCTCCGGGTAGGTGATGCTCTGAATTTGCCGCTGAACACGCAGGAGGCTGCGGGCGCTGGAGGGTTTGCGCCCCCAGGAAGCGTTTGGCAGGAGCCTGGAATTTTGTGTCTGTGGCACCGGGGACAGCCGAGGCTCCCAGGGTGGGTAGTTAAACCCATCTTTCAGTTCCCAGCCCTGCTTATTTCATTTGGAGGGGGAGGATTTAAGAAAGGAGGCAGCTGAGAAGGGGCTTGCTGAGCCGTGAGCCCCAGACCAAACACAGCGAGGAGCAAACACCCTAAAACCCCTTTTTTAGGGGAAAAAAAGGTGGCCTGGAGATTTACCCTTGATAACATTTAATCCACACATTTAAGCATCCCTTTGGATGAGGTGTTTTGGCTGTACACCCCACATTCCCAGCCCCCCCAGATTTGATACCTGGCTGGTGAAATCCCAGCTGAGCGCTCTAAAGGCAGCGGGTGCTGTGAGCCCAAATTGATTTTAGCGCCTCCATTTCGTGTGCCCCCTTGGAAATCCCAGCCCCAAACCGTCCCCGGTGCTCGTAACCACACCGGGAGCACGAGGTGAGATTTGGGGGGGTGGCTCTGCGCGGGTTCCCCTCCCCAAATGGTGCTGGGAGGTGGACGTGGGGCTGTCCCCGCGTCCAAAAACTCCATCCAGGAGCTTGGGGTGGGCCAAGCTGGCCGAGGTAAATCATCCTCCGAGGCAGGGCGGCTGGGATTTCGGCGGGGTTTGGGTTTCGCCCTGCCCTGGGCTGTGCTGGATGCCGAGGAGCCTGCGCAGCTCTGCCAGGTGGCCACAAAACGCGCTCCGGCCCCCATGCTGGCCGCCTGTCAGCGCCGGATGAATTACCCGCGAAAACCTCTCGCAAAACAAGGTAATTATTCAGCGGGCCGGGGACACGGAGGGAGCCAGGACGTGGAAATATTATCTGTGAGCGATTCGCGCAGAACCGCAGGAGGAGTCAGGGGGCAGCAGCTGGACATGTGAGGTTTGGCAACTTCTGGGGTGGGATAACGGGGGCTGTTGTGAGCTCCCCGCACCTCCTACGCTGGGTGCGTGGACGGGTGGACCCGTGTGGCAATCCCACTTTGGTTTTGGGTTACAAACACTGCGATTTGGGGCAGGAAACCTCGCTTTTTGCTACAAAAACAGAGCGTTTCGGTTGTCTCAACAGACCGGAGCAGTCTGCTGGCCTCCAGGAGACGGTGAACAAGAGGCTGCTGGCGAGGCGATGGTGGCAAACCACGGAGGCAGGGCCTTTCTGAGCGGTTCTCCTTACACTTCCTTCGGTAGCAGCCTCCCAAACACTCATCCTTAGCCAAACGCTTCTCCCTTGGCGGCTGTGGCTGCTCTGGCAGGTTTGTTCTTGCATTCTCAAACCTTTCCCTTTCCGCAGCTCCGGAGACTTGCAACCCCCCTGAATGTTTTTTTTTTCAGAGGTTTTCATTTCTTGCAGCAACCCGCTCGTGGCGTTTACGTTTTCCAGGTGCGCTGTCAAACCCCGGGGAGCCGGGCGGCCCCGGTTCCTCCACCTCCGCCCCGTTTCCCTCAGAAACCCTCCTCCGAGCATCCCAGCCCCTGGGCGACGCGGCGGGTTTTTGTTTGAAGCTCCCCGCCCGCCCCTGCCAAGCCCCGCTCTGCCTTCTGCTTCCACCGCCTGCCACTTCCCCATCACCGCCGCGCATCCAGCGCAACGCGACGGATTTCATGAAATGAAGCATCTCTCCTACACACAGCATATTTGCCCGGTGATTATAACTAGTCCCCGAGGTAGCCAAGCACAGCAGAATTTCAGTTTAATATGCACGCCCACGCAGCCTTGCTAAAAACCCAAGGCACTCCCCCGGTCCTGCTCGGGAAGCGCTGAGCGCCGCGGTGAGCAGCTCGGGTTTCAGCTCCACCGCTTGCATGAGCCAGGACTGGGAATACTCCGTAATCTGCTGTGAAGAGAGGGGGGGAAAAAAGAGAAAAACAAGGTGGGAAAGGAAGTTTCTGAAAGATTTCAAGGTATCCCCAGCGGCCTGGGAGCAAGCAGGGTTTAAGGACGCAGGAATGTCAGGCAAGACGGGCCCAGAAGCAGCGGCTGCGGGTTCGTTAACGCCGCCACGGCTCCCTGCTTGCGTTGTCTTGGCCTCGCAGCGAACTTTTCACTCCAAAAGGCGTCGGTTCCCCGGTTTGTTTGGGCGGGCAGCTTGTCTGGAAGCTCGCAGCACCTGCTCCGTGCCATGCTGTGAAAATGACAACTGCTCTGTTAAAAAATAAAATTAAAAAAGGAGAGAATTGCCCTGTTTGTGCAGGGAATGATCTGGAAGCGGTTTGCAGTGCTGGTCCTGCCCCACACCCAGACCCTCCCAACCCACACAGATCACAGCCAGGCTCAGCTCTGCCTGGGAGCAGCTGCCCTCACGGCAGGCCAGGAGTCAGGGCAGAGGAAAACAAGGCTTCCCCTTGGCTGCAGATGCTACCTCCTACCTCGTTTTCCCTTCCTTTTCCTCCTATTCTTACGTCTGACCTCTCAGGCACAGTCGGGCTGCCCTGCCTGCACCCCGTGCCCATCCCTGTCCCCCCCAGCTCTGCTCCCCCCTGCCCCGCTCCCTTCCTTCCTCCAGCCCCGCTCTTCCTTCCCCCCGCAGCCGCTCGCTGCCTCGGCCCCTCACCCTGTGCTCCCTGACGCAGGACGGGGCAGTTACGGGCTCGGCGTGATCCTGATTCCTTTTGGCCCTGGCCTTTGGGCCAGCTTGGGGCCCTGTGCTTGGCACAGCAGGGATTGAGCTGAGCATGGAGCAAGGCCGTGGGCAGGACCAGGACGGGGGCCAGAACCCTGGACAGGACCAGAACCAGGCCCCTGGATGGGACCAGGGTCAGGACCAAGCCCCTGCATGGGACCAGGACCTTGTCCTTGACCCAAGTCCCTGCCCTTGGCCCAGGATCAGACTCCTGGAAGGGACCAGGGCCATGTCCCTGAGTGGAACCAGAACCCTGAATAGGGCCAGGACCCAAACCAAGTTCCTGGATGGGACCAGTCCCCTGGACAGGACCAGGACCAAGTCCCTGGACAGGGACAGGACCAGAACCAGGCCCCTGGACAGGACCAGGCCCTTGTCCTTGCCCCAGCCCTCGGCCCAGGACCAGGCCCCTGGATGGGCCCAAGCCCACCCTTGGCCCCTGACCCTGACCCTGACCCAGCACGGATCAAACCCAACTTGGAGCCTGCCCCGGGACAGGCCCAGGCCCAGGATCAGGATCAGGCCCATGGGCAGGCCCAGGCCCCTTCCCTCAGCCCCTGCCCCCAGGACAGCCCCAGGACCCTGCCCTTGGCCCAGCCCCATGCCCTGGACAGGCCCGAGCCCCCTCCCTCGGCCCAAGGCCCTGCCCTTGCCCCCTGCCCTTGGCCTTGGCCTTGGCCCTTCCCCAGCACCCCCTCCCACCCCACTTCCGGGTTCCCCCCCGCAGTGCCTTGTGGGTCCCCTCCCCTCCCAGCTCTCGCGAGACCTCCCCGCCTCTCCCCGCGCGCCCCCGGGGCCGCGTCACGCGCGGGGCCGTTGCATCACCGCCGCGCGCCCCGTGTGACGTCAGCGCTCCCCCCTCCCAACGCTCGCCGAGGGGAAAGGGCGGGGGGCCGCCCCGCCCCGCCCTCCCCGCCGAGCGACGGGCGCAGCGGCCAATGAGAAGCGGCGGCGAGGAGAGCGACGGGGGAAACCACCAATGGGAGGGGAGGACCGAGGGGAGGGGGCGGGGCGGAGAGGCGGGGATTTGGGGCGGGCGGCCGCGGCGGGCAGGGCTGCGCCTGTCAGCGCGGCGGCGGGATGGCGGCGCTGTACGCCTGCACCAAGTGCCACCAGCGCTTCCCCTTCGAGGCGCTCAGCCAGGGCCAGCAGCTCTGCAAGGTGCGGCGGGGAGGGGGCGAGGGGAAGGAGGGGGGCTGTGAGGGGAAGGGGGGAGCTGGGGAAAGGGGGGGGTGTGAGGGAAAGGGGGGGGCTACTGATGGAAAAGGGGGGGGTTACTG
>CM021787.1:2517589-2548436 GCA_011076525.1 Nettapus auritus | reverse complement strand
GTTTGGGGGTCTGAGGGTGAAGGGGGAACTTGGGGCGTCGGGGGGGTGCTCCTCAGGGGGACCTGAGGGCTTTGGAGGCTGTTTAGGGGCATTCCGGGGGCCCTGAGGGATTGAGGAGGGCGTCACGAGGCCGTTAGGGGGACGGTTGGGGTGTATTGGGGGCATCTGGGGGGTCCCAAGGAACGGGAGGAGGACCTGGGGGCATCTTGAGGGACTTCTCAAGGTATCGAAGGAGGGAGGTGGGTCTGGGGGGGGCGGCGGGCGGGGGAGATGGAGACGGAGCAGCCTGGGGGTGCTGATGGGACCAAGCAGGGGGGGCGTGGGGTGAGGAGAGCAGGGCTTGGAGGCGCTGCGGGCACAGGAAACTCGAGGAGGGGAGGGCAGGGGTGTGAATAGCTGCGACAGGACGGTCCCTGCCCCGGAAGGTGAGGCCTTACCGTGACCCTCCTGCGTGGGTGTCAGGCACTGCTCAGCCCTGGGGGTGAGTCTGGCGTTGCTCAGGGATCACCTGTGCCACCGTCTGTTCCTGTCACCCTGCTCCCGTGCCCTCGTAGGAGAAGCACGGGGAGGAAACGTTTGGGGTTTGACGAGCGCCCGAGGCGGGGTGGAGGCCGGCAGGTGACCTGGGGGCTGGGGGAACGGCGCGCTGCCTCTCACCGACCGCTTCTCTCCCGGCAGGAGTGCCGCATCGCGCATCCCATCGTGAAGTGCACCTACTGCAGGACCGAGTTCCAGCAGGAAAGGTGAGCGAGGCCGAGCTTTGCCTTGCAGCAGAGCCGTGACGCTCGCACAGCTCGGTGACCGAGCCCGGCTGTCGCTCTGGAAGGCGTGGGAGACCTTTGGTCGTCTTCGCAGGGCTGCTGGGCGAGTCAGCGTCCCCGCACAGTGCCCTTGGGTTCCTCTCCCTCGGGTTTTTATTTTGGTCGGCGCTCAGCCGCATCACCCGCTGAAGGCTCTGGGTACAGCTGCCCGTGAGTTTTCTCCTACCTGATTTCTGATACCCAAAATTATTCCTTTGTACGCTTGCTGTGCTTCTCCCCTCGTGCGTTTTCACAAGTCACGGCGGAAGGATAGGGAAACCCAGAGTCTGGTGAGCACAAAGCTTGTGGACGTCGTGTGGGGTGTTTTTTTCCTGTGTTTTTGGACAAATCTCCCCGCGCTGACCTGCCTTCACCCCGTAACCGAGCGCAGACCTCCTCCAGAAGCGAGGCTGAATCGTGCCTGCCGCCAATTAGCAGCAGTAAGGGCAAAAAACTGGCGTCATCTGGGGATGCCTTAATGAAAAGACCTCCTAGTAAGGCCGCTTTTTGCCAAATTAGCCCCGAGCAGATGGGGAAGGAAGCGCACTTTGACGTCGGAGCTCCTGTCACTGGAGACGGAGCCCGCGGGGGGATCCCAGCCGCAGGGGTTTGGTGTTGGTGGGGGCAGTGTTACTAAAATGCTCTGTCCTTCTCCTCCCCAGCAAAACCAACACGATATGCAAGAAGTGTGCTCAGAACGTGAAGCTCTACGGCACAGTAAGTGAGCGGGGCCCGTCCGCCCCAGCCTCTGCTTTTCCTTTTGTCTTTATCCTGCTGGATCCCCGGTTTCTGGGCTGGCTCTGTTGGCATAGCACGACTGATCGATAACACGCAGGTCCCTCAGGCGCAAAGCTTTTACCTTTCTCTTTTAGTACGGGAAAGAGCAGCTCTGCGTCACTTTAGACCAGGAAATGAACTATGGGGGGTCCAACCGAAACAACACGGCCATACAGACTGAGGTGCCACAGGAAGCGGGGATAAATCCGCTTTCCTGCTTTTCTGAAAGCCGAAGCAGAGATCTAGATTGTTTCTATTTGGGGGATAAATATTTCTGGAGACTCAGAGCACTCGAGAAATGGTCGGGGTGTCAGGGCGAAACACGCCTAGCTAGAGACAGGGCCCCAGATGCAGTCATTTCTCCTGGAGCGACGTTACAGCTAGATTGGCGCGGGGAAATAAACCTTCTGAAGCCCTGGGGAGGAGGGGAAGGAGCAGGGTGTTCGTGTCACTAGAAGGCACTGCAACGTTGGTCGCTCTTGTTCCTCGAAGCCCAAGCCCTGCCAGTACTGCAACATCATCGCGGCGTTCATCGGGAACAAGTGCCAGCGCTGCACCAACTCCGAGAAGAAGTACGGCCCGCCGCACTCCTGCGAGCAGTGCAAGCAGCAGTGTGCGTTTGACAGGAAGGATGACAGGAAGAAGGTCAGTACCTGCAAAAGGAGCCCGAGGAGGTAACGAGGCTGCTCGCGGCCACCGTCTGCTCTTCCGAGCGTCCCGTAGCGTTTCTGAAGGGGGTGCCTCTCGATTCTGAAATCCCTGGGGCTGGGCTTTGCTGCGGGAGCGGATTTTGGGGCTTTGTAAGCTTTGAGCCCCTCTGCTCCCTCGCCGGGTCTGCTGGGCAGGATCTCCTGAGTTTGGCCGCAGGGTGGGTGAGGTGGCGGAGGAGAAGGGGCCTCGGGGTGAAACGCGAGGTGCCCGCTGGGGGAGAGGGGTGGGAACGGTACGGGTGCTTACAGCCTGTGGGCAGAGCTTGAAAGGGGCTGAAGTGAGCGTAAGTTCGCTGCTGTTACCGAGCTCTGTGCCAGCAAGTGCTGCTCTTACCCTTCCTGAGCTCCCCAGGGATCCTTTTTGAGCCGCTGCTTGCTTGTGCGTGACCTGAAACCCTGAAGGTGCTTCTCGCCTTCGCTGTGCTTCGTTCGCGGGCGGGAAGCAAGACAAAGCTCTCTCTTCGTGCCCTCCAGGTGGACGGGAAGCTGCTGTGCTGGTTGTGCACGCTGTCCTACAAACGGGTCCTCCAGAAGACCAAAGAGCAGTGCAAACACCTCAGCAGCTCGTCCCGAGCCAGCCTGCAGGAGAAGGAGCAGTACAGCAGGCTCGGCAGCGGCAGCCATTACAACAGGTAAACCTGCCCGCGCCGCTGCGTCGGGCACGGCTTGCTCCGAGGTGAGCGAGGAGGATTCCCCGCTCCTCGCGCCCCGCTGCCCTTCCTGAAGTCACCGCGAGCGGTGCCTCGGCCTGGGGCCCGCGGAACGGGGACGGCTTTGGGCAGTGTTCTGCCGTTGGGGGGAACTGGGCCGAGTCAGGCGTCGCTTTGCGAGCACCGCGCTGCTCAGCGACTCGACTCGCTGAGCTCGTGTACAGTGAAAGCCAAATGGCGTTTGTAAAACCGGATTGAAATGCGGATTGGCAGCGTGAGTTCCTCCCCTACCTACCCATGCGGCCGACGCGTTGCTTTCTGCTTATTTTTAGTCTACAGCCGCTCTTCAAGGAACCATTTTTGATTGTTCGTCCTCGTGCTAGGAAACCTTGCCTTCATAGGCTCAGAGCGGGTGGGAACGTTTAGCCGCTCCTCTCTGACCGCAAATCATTCCGGTTCTGACGTACGATTTCCTCGTTTTTCCAGCCAGAAAACCTTATCCACCTCTTCTATCCAGAACGAAATCCCAAAGAAGAAAGCCAAGTTCGACGCCATCTCTGCCAACGGTGACAGGTGAGCCCGGTGCCCGGGGAGACGGCGGGTGGGCGCTGTGGCGAAGTTTTACGTAGCAGAGCTGCGTGCGGATGGCAGGAAGCTTTGCGCTGCAGCAGGGATCTCGGGCTCTGGGACCTGAAGGGGCTGCGCCAGCAGCTTGCCAGAGCCCGGCAGGGCGGTGTGGACGTAGAGTGGAAAAAGAAAAAGCCTGGCGCCCGTACCTGCTAGGGCAGGAGCTGCTCGTAGCCCTGCGTGTAGAGCGACGCGGCCGGTCCCGTTCTGCCGCCGTTTGTGCTGGGTGACGCTGGCCGCGCGGCAGAACGGGGCTCGCTAGCAGAAACGGGAGCTTGAGACGGATTTTTTAACTTTTTGATGGTCTTGTGCGTGCAGATTTTCATTCCTCCCTTTCCTCTCTGATTCTCAGCGTTCCTTCCTCTCCCGAGATGCTTTGCCCCCCTGTCCAGAGTGCCCCGTCCACGTTGGCGCAGGGGGCCGCTTCCCACCCGAGTCTCGGTGCCCACCATTGTCGTGTTTCTCAAGGCACTGCCATCCTGAAGTGAGATCACCTCTCGTTTTCTCCCCCCAACCCGTTGCCCTCCCTCCCTGGGAACCGCCTCGCACCTGGGAGCTGCCCCTCCCCACGGATCTCCTCCGAACCGCGGAGAACTGGGAGCGCGAGCAGAGCCTAGGCTTCGTAGGGGTCGTTAGAGCAACGGGCAATTAATTGCCGCCTGCCTGCCTTGAAGGTCTCTTCAAGATCCCGTCGCCTCTCCTATAAATCCGGTGAACGTCTGGGCAGGGGTAGTAGCCATGATGTGGGAATGAGGATTTCGGTGATCTTATAGGGCAGCGATTCCCCCGGAGCGGTCTCGGAGACCGCTGGGCCCCTGCACAACATTTTCTCTTCAAACCGGAAGAAACGAAGGGCTGAGCGCGGCTCGGGAGCCGAGCGCGGGGTGCTGAGGAGTCCTCCCCCTGCCCCTAACGCCGGGGGAGCCGCAGGAGAGCCTGGAGCCAGCTCTCTGCACCGCATCTCTGCCCGTCGGCGTGCCTTTCCCTCCGTTTTCCCCCTGGTGGGACCGAGGGGCTGAGCCGCCGCGGCTTTTGCTGCCGTTAGGGGAAGTGGGAGCTCGGCGCTGGTTCCTCTGGGTCCCATTTGAGGCTGCTGGGAATCAGGGCCCAGAGCTCTCTGAGCGGGGGCACAGCCCCTGGGCATGGAGCTCGCTCGTAGGATGTGCTGGGTGTTGGCTGGTTTTATTCTGAGTCTGCCAAAGGAACGACGCGTGTCTGTCATTTTTCCCTCTGATTTTGGAGCCTCGGGCTTCCTTAGTGCGGAGCTAAAGACAAAGAAAGCTTTCATTATTGCTTTGTCACCCCTTAGAAATTAAAGGAGGGGAAGAGAAAGCTTCATGTTGCCCGCTGACACTTCTGAGGGTGGATTTTCCTCCCTGTGCTCCACGTCCTCGTCAGAAGGATCCGTGGAGGCCCCCGAAGCTCCAGTTCCAGCCCCGTGCTGCTCCGCGTAGGGCCGGGGCCCTCCTGTCCCTTCTCCCCGCTGGGTGGCAGGGCCGGGCTCGCCTCCTGGCTCCACGGCTGCTCGCAGGGAGCCGACGATTCCTGCCCGAGCTGCTCGGGGAATTTGAGCATCTCCCCGCTCTGCTCCTCACCCCAGGACGCAGCAGGACGGAATCTTGCCTGGGCAAAGGCAGCGGCGCAAGGCAGGGTTTGTTTTAACCAGTAGAATTCAGCGAGGAAGACTTTGATTTTCTTTTCTTTCCCTGTGTGGAAGCTGCTTTTTGCTTTTTTGCCTCCTCCCTTTCTCTCCTCCCCAACATATTTGCGTCGGGTGGGAAATTGAAGCAATTCAAGCAATTAAAGCTATTCGGACATTCTCAAAACCCGTCGGAACGGAGGTGACCCTGGCCGTTGATCTTTATGGCAGCAGCGCTGGCCGATAACTCCAAGCCCGGCCGTTATCTTCGAGCCGAAGCTTTGTTGCCTATTTTTTTTTATGGCAGCTGAGTTTTTATACGGCCGTTTCAGGTGTGTGCGGCCGGGCGTGTGCTGCCCTTTTAGCAGCCAGAGATAAAAACGGAGCTTAGCGTTGCGGCGCTGAGGAACAGGAGGCGGGCAGACATCAGGTGAGCTCCCCGGGGCCTGTGGCTGCGGCTCATCCCCTCTTGTGATCCTCCAGAACGTGGTGCTGGGGGCGGCTGCCTCCATCCCGGCCGTCCTGGAGGAAGATGCTTGGATTGCCTTCAGGAAGGTGACGAGTTTCCAGCCGGTTGCTTAAGCTCCGAATAGCTGCCCGATGAGCCGTGCCCTCGGCTCTGTCTTCCTGCAGAGCCCTTCCTGCTCCGAAGCTGTCCCGAAGCTTCTTCCCGCCTTGCTGCGTCGCGGTGGAACCGAAATACTGAAGCCCAGCGTGTCTTCTTCCCCTTCTCCCCGCTGAGCACGGGGCTGACTTTAGTCTAGGTGTCTCCTTCGGCTTTGTTCGTTTAACTCGGGGCTTATTTGTGTCCCTTTCGTGTTCCCTCCTTTCAGAATGTTTACGCTCAGCTCGGCGCTTTGCTGTCCATCCAGGGGCTGCCTGTGAGCGGAGAGAGTTCCCAAGTGGTTGCGTCAAGTTTCACGAGCTCTCTGCTCGCTGGCCTCAGCTCTTTGGTGTGAGAACGGAGCGTTTGATGGCTGGAGGCGCCCGGGGTTCGCCCCCCGTGGCCCCGCTGATAGCACGGCTCGGGTTATCCCGCCGAGCCCCTGTTGCCCGGCGCCTCAGGTGCTTCCCAAATTCTCTGGGGGATCCAGGTGACGCCTCCGGCCCCTGCGTGCTTGGAGGCCAGGACGTGTGTCAGAAACGATTCCTCTTCTCCCCCCGAGTGCCGTCTGGGCGGGATTTCCCCTGCCTCGGGGAGGAGACGGGGTCGTGATGGGAGCCCTGCCCTGTTCCTTGCTGCAGCTTCTCTCCGGACCTCGCCCTGGACTCCCCCGGCACCGACCACTTCGTTATCATCGCCCAGCTGAAGGAGGAGGTGGCTACCCTAAAGAAGATGCTGCACCAGAAGGACCAGATGATTCTGGAGAAGGAGAAGAAGGTAGAGCCCTCGGCTTGCTCCCCTCCCCTCCAGGCTGCCTCCAAAGTCAGAGGCTCTCGGGACGCACCTGGGGGGCTCTCATTTCATAAAGGCTCGCTTGCCGGCCGATTTCACGCGGGGGCAAGGCAGAGAAGAAACCTGCTGCCCCGTGCAGGACGAGAGCAGCACCCTGAGCGCTTCCGTGCAGCTCCGTGAGCCGTTTTGGCTCCTGTTTCTCTCCCCCCGCTGCCCCCCAGCAGGTTTCCAGCCCCGGCTCGTCTCCCACAGCTTTGCAGCGGCGTTTTTTGTCGCAGGGTGCATCCGGGGTGAGGGCGGCGGCTTCTTCCTCCAGCTCACGCGCTCTCTCCCGCTCTGCCTGCAGATCACCGAGCTGAAAGCCGACCTGCAGTACCAGGAGTCGCAGATGAGGGCGAAGATGAACCAGATGGAGAAGACGCACAAGGAGGTCATGGAGCAGTTGCAGGTGACAGCGTTTTTCTTTTAATTCGCTGAGCGGCGCCGTGCCTGGGAGTGACAAGGACGCTCCTCGGCCCTGTCCTCCAGCCTCTCTGCTCTGCCCCAGCCCCGCGGTGCGCTCTGACCCCTCCTTACATCCTCCCTGCTGCTCTCTACCCGGGCTCAAGCCCTCTGCCTCATAAAGAGCTGTGCTGCGTCCCTCGTGGGCCGGCCGGGAGCCGTCAGACTCCTTTTACCTCTCGCCCGCTCGTTGCCCGTTCACCTATCGCAGCTCCTCGCGCGATTTGTGGGACCGGGAAGCGGAGGGAACAGAGGCGGAGAAGCAGTCGGCGGTTCCCTCAGCGCTCTGTCTCCGTAGGCCAAATCAAGAAGTCCCTGAGCTCGAGGGAACGGGGAGAGCGGGGTTTTTGTCACGGCCGTGGCAGCACCCGGCGGGCTATCAGCCTCAACGAGCCGCTGGGGAGATCGGGTCAAAGGGGAGCTGGTTACGGGGAAGAAGTCAGCCTCGGAGATGAACTTTGCACCCTTTAATTACCCCGGGCTTTCTGATGATCTAAAGCCCTAGCGATGAGAAACGGGAGGGGAGAAGACAAAAGGCTTAGATCCCTGCTGAGGAAACGGCCCCTCCTCCGTCAGCGCACGCCCGAGTTCGTCAGGAGAGAGGAGGACGGGTTCTGGAGGCTGAGGTTCTGCCGGCCGCTCCGCACAAAGCGCTGCCTGGAGGCTTCGGGCCCCGGGTTTCCCGAGGCAGGGTGTCCCCGCCGAGCCTTTAGCCGGAGCTAAAGGAGGACGTCTCTCTCCGAAAGCTGTTGGAGGCACCCAGCAGCTTCAGCTTCCTCAATTCTGAGAGGAAAGAGGAAGCGGCAGAGCCCTGAGCAGCTCTGGGTGGAGGGGGCTTTGCGTGCGTGCCGCGCGGGGTGGGACCGACCTGCGCTCCTCCTCTCTGCTGTCCCAGTGTTTTCCTGCAGCTGGTGCCGAGCGAGGCTCTGGAAACTTTCCTCGCCGATTGCAAACTAAAAGCCCAAAGCCTCCTGGTGTGTCGGGGGTGCCTTCGAAGCGTTCCCGTGATTTGGAACGTGCTCTTGGGTTATTTTGTGTCTGCGCGGGGGGAAGCAGGGCTACTGAGCTCTTCCCATCAGCAGCTGCTTCTCCCCGCGCGGGGTTTCGTTCCTCTCACAACCTTCGCGTATCCAAACCAGCGCAGAAGGGCCGGGGCTGGTTTTGTGCGGGTTCTGCTCCTTATCCTGCCGGCGTGGCATAAATTGCTGTGTGGGCCAGAGCTGAGCCAGCTCGGGAGTTTGTGAAAAGGGACCCAAGGGACCCAAGCGCCGTGTTCTAAGTCGCTGCGATTTTAATTCGGTGCGAAGCAGAGAGCCGGGCTGTTTCCTCTCGGCGCTCTGGCGGCTTCAGGAGGCTCCTCGCAGGGTGCAGGCAGCGCAGCGCCGAGCGCTGCTGAAACGTTGGCGGCCTCTCAAGAAACCGGGGGTGAAACAAAGCCGGGGAACAGAGCGAGCCGGCCCAGCCCGCACACCAGTGAGGAGAGGTCGAGACGGGGCCTGGAGTCCCCGGGGTTTTTCTCCACCGCTTCTCTCGCTGTCAGACCGCAGCGGCTGGTGGAAGGGAAGGATTGAAAGCCGGCCCCGGAGACCTTGGCGAGCGTCCTCGGCTCGTTAACGCGAGTCGTGGATGTCAGATCTCACCGCGGCCCCGTCAGCCTCCCGCCTGCTCGTGTTGGAGCAGGGGGACGCCAGGATGGGGGGAGCCCTGTGGAGCACAGCACCACCCCTCCTCTCCTGGTGCAGCACTTCTGGCCAGGCAGTCCTAGGATCCCGAGAGCTAACGACGAGCCCCGCCGTTAAATTCCCATTTTCCCTCTCTTCCCAGGCCAAGAACAGAGAACTCCTGAAGCAAGCGGCTGCCCTATCGAAGGGCAAAAAGCCTGAGAAGTCGGGAGCCATCACCTCCCCTTAAAAACCGAACCCCCGACCCGGGAGCTTTCCCCAGCGTTAGCCGAGGCGTCCAGGAGGCCTGCCTGATCGCTGGAAGCCCGAACCTCAGTGTTGTCACTCTCCCGACGGAGACGCCCGCCGCGTGCCGGAGTGCGTCTGCTTTCCATCTTCTGCCCCGTGGCGATCCGCGGGGAGAGGTCCCAGCCACCCCTCACCCCCCCGAAGCGCTGCTGACCTCAAGAAGCGTTTTCCCGACCAGTTGCCACCACTGCCACCTCTTCCTACGAGCCGCCGGGGACCCGCCTGCGTTACAGACCCCTCGCTGGGTCGGGACCCGCTGCTGTGAGGCGATAGCCGCGGACGAGACGGGAGCCGCGCGGTGGGAGCTGGATTTGCCTCGGGTTTTTCCCTCCTCGAAAGGAAGCCGAGACATCGCCGGCCCGACGGACGTTGCCGGAAGGCTGCGCCACCGCTGAGAACGGTTCATGCAGCCTTTTGAAACCGCTTCCTTTCGGTTTTCTTTTCCTTTTCCCAGCCTGGCAAAGCCGCCTGCCGGGTTCGGTGTTTTCCCCTTTTGGCTCGGGCGCCGGAGCGTGACGATACGGACACGGAGCCACCTCGGTCACTTGGTGGCCTTCGGGGCTCGGCGGGGTCGAGCGTCTCTTTCTCCACTTCTTCACGCCAGGAGAGCTCGAGGCTCGGCCGCTTCCTGCGCTCCCCTCACCCCTCGGCGAGCTCGCCCTCTTCTCCCCCTCTCCCTGCCGGATGCAGAAGCCGGGGCCGGGCTGACTCCGGCAAAAGCACTTACTCAGGCAGCGACCCAAGCCGGGAAGTGTTTCTTGGGGCTCTCCGGGGACGTTTCTCGCTGCCGACGAAAAGCCAGCGGAATCAAAGGGCTACGAAAGTTCCTGCGCCAGGGATGAGCTTCTCAGAAACACCTCGAGAGCCGCCAGCGAGGCCGCCCGAGGCTCCCCGCGTCCCCCTGGGGAGGCACAAAAAGCCCTCGGCACCGGGAGAAAGCAGCTCCCAGCTCCACGAGCGCTCCCGGGCCCCGACTCGGGGCGTGAGGAAACATCTCAGGGTTCGCAGGGCCGCGGGGAGACGACACCTCAGGTGCAGCGGCGCCGTCGGTAGGTGGTGGAGAGGAGAGAAGCTGCCCTTCCGCGGCAGGGCTGGCTGCTCTGTTTTATTCCGCTTTTAACTAGACATCGCGAGGGTTTTATTTCTTCTTTTGTTGCTCAAGACGACTTTTACTCAAAGGCACTTTTTTGATGTTGGCTTCCGGCATGGAAGGAGCACGCAGCAGCATCAGACACTGCCGCATCTTTTGTTCTTTTTTTTTTTTTAAAGATAACTTCTGATGCGAGGGAGGAAAAAAAAAAAATCGTTACACTTTGCCGGAGTGTGACAGCAGGAAAATCCTCACCTGATTTTATACTTCACACGTTTTTAGGAACCGAGGTGGGATTTTTTTTTTTTTTTAAACTGGGGGCTTTGCTTTTTTGCTACCCTCGAGCTACAGAAACAAACGGAGGGAGAAGGGCCCTGCGCGTACCCTTGAGGTTTGTTTTCTTTTTTAAATCGTGACGACGTTGAGTAGCCGATGATTTGTAGTAACAACATCGTTCCTTTGTATGTTTGTAATACTGGAGATTTTAAAAAGGGATGCTTTGATTTGTACAAAAACTCTGACAAATGTTAAAGTGTTTAAAAAAAAAACAACTCGTCTGTGTGTGATTCTTTTTATTTGTTCATAAACCCCCCCCTGCTCTGCCTAGCCCTGACTCGTCCCCTCCTGGCGCCCGCCTGCTCCAAGGACTGCGCCGCAGCCCCGGCTCTCGCCATTGTTTGCCTCGCTCCGAGTTCTGTTTCTATCTTTAAACCCTCCCGACCCAGCCTGTTGCTAGGATCCGCGTTACTTGGTTACGTCCCGCTTCCCGGGACCGCTGTCGGAGCACATCTCTCGCTTCTCTTCGAGGCAGGGCACAGAAACGAGGCGGGCCTGGTGGGGAACAAAGGGATGAGAGGGTCCGGGCTTCCCTTCGAGGTACGGTCACGGCACCGCTTCTGTCTTCCCCTCATCTCGCTGCTTTGGAAGGGAAAACAGATTGGTCTTCGTTAAAAAAAGCTTCTAATTACCCAGCAGGAAGTGGTAACCAAAGCCCGTTCCCCTTCGGAAGCACCCCAGGCGCTGCCTGCAGAGGGGAGTGGGAAAAGGCGAGCGCTGGCTCCGCCGGAGCTCTGCGGAGGTTTTTCCGCCTCAAAATCCCGTTCCAAAGCCCGGAGTTGCACGCAGAAAGTGGTCGCTTGTCTGGGATTCATTACCGCTGGCAGGTGCCCTAATTCTTCGTTAAACACGGGGAGGAAAAACAGTTTCTGTGGGAGGTTTTGCAGGGCGTTACGTCCTTTTAACGAGTTACTCTGCCAAGCTCTTTGGCTTCCACCCCGAGAGGGGAGAGGCTGCGTGCAAGGTGCTGGTGGGAGGAGGTGAGGATGGGTTTTGGCGTGCTCTTTTCGGCTCGCCCTCGCCCTCTCTGGCTTGACACCCTCAGGAATTGTTACGGCAGCCCAGGTGGGGGTCCTAAACCGCCGCCTCTATCGTGTGCTCGTCCCAGCACCTTCCTGGCGCGTAATCCAGTTTGGTTTAGGTACAGGGATGGAGAGAAGACCAGACAGCGGTGTTCTTTCCCTCTCTTTGGGGAATGCCCCAGCTGCTTTCTCCAGGTGTGGTTTCCCACCTGAGCTGGGGGTTTCTCCCCCAGTTTCCTGGGCTCCAGCACGCCGGGAGCCCCAGCAAGGGCAGTGACCACAGGCAGAAGGACCGAAACCAGAGCACGGCTCCTTCTCTGCACCCCTTGCCCCCCGTGGCTGGGAGCCTTCTGGATCTGGGCTCTGCGTCCTCAGCCTTCAGCAGCGCCCGCTTCCTCCTCCTCCTCTTTGCTTTCCACCAAAGGTGCCGAAGCCGCGAGCCAAAGGCCGTTCCGGTGCGAGGAGGCGAGCTCGCAGAAGCGTGCCAGGAGGACGCGGCGCTCGCACGGCGCCTTATCTCTGCTGAGGGCAGCGCAAAACCTCGCGGCTGGATCCTTGAGCCTGCCCGGTTATCCCCGGTTATCCCCGTTTACAGCAGGTAGGGAGGCAGATAAGGGCTGATTTGCCCAAGGCTCGGCTCCGAGTCCGCGGGGAGAGCCGGGGCCGCTCTCAGAGCCCCCAGCCCTCGCTCTGCGTCTCCAAGGGGCCGCCTCGAGTCCGCCCTGGCGGAGCTGCAGGGGGGATTTTGAGGGGGTTGCGGGTGATTTTTGCAGTTCCCGGCCAGGCCCTGGGTGAGCAATGACTGGCTCCTGCCTTTATCTGCTAGCGCACACTTCCTTCTCTCTGCGGTTTATCCACTGCTTTTAAAGCAGTTTGAATGTTTGCAGAAGGATATCTCTCTCCCCGTACATGCATTTATTATTTGGGGTTGTGATTGCTCCATTTCTATTTCAAAGCTTTAGGAAAACACGATTCTGACAGCACCTGAAAACGGCGTTACCTGCTGGTCTCAGCCGCCTGAAATTGGGGTCAAAAATGAGACTTCCAGGTCACCAGCTTCGGCTGAGCTCGTGTTTGGCCGCCCCTCGCCTGCCTCCGGCACAAACCTCTCCCCGTCCCCAGGATCCTGGAGCTCAAAGGCTGCGGTTCCAGGACTGCTGACCTGGGCGGCGGAAGGTGGCCGGGTCTGCAGGGCACAGCGAAAACCTGTTGCAAAGCATTTCTTGAGATGTACTGACCGAGAGCGTTAGTTGTGTGTGTGCGCGCTGGTTTTTTTTAAAAAAAGTAATTACTTGCACAAACGTCTGCTCTCCAAACTTACAGGCCCCTCAGCAAGGAGCTGGGGATTTAATATGTGAATGGATAAAGTGTTCTGCAGCCCGACAGCGTGTACCTGCAGCAGCAGCAAACCCAGGGCAGAAACAAACCCAGGTAACCAGCCGGTAATTCCCCAGGGCAGCGCTCCCTTCCCCTCCTCGCCTAATTGCTGGCGCTTTCCGAGGGTGCTGGCTCACGTGGCGTGCCCTAGGAGCAGCAGGTTTGGGCTGGTGTCTTAAAAAAATAATAATAATAATAAAGATCTTAAAATCCTTCAAAGCGCCGGGAACTTGTTTTGGAGCTGGTTGGGGAGAGGTGAGCACCAGCCTTGTGGAGGGGAGGAAGGCAGCACGCCCCGCTGGTTGGAACAGTGACACGAGTGGGAGCGGGGGCTGCTCCGGGGCTGATTCGGGGGCTTCAGGGTGGGGAAGGTCCAGCGTGGCCTTGGGATGGTGCCGTGAGAGGTTTCCGTGCGGGAGGCTCGGCCGCCCTTTGCCTCCTGCCCAAGGAAATCTCTGCAGGGCCGGGAGTCCAAAGGCGTTTTGGCTGCAGCCCTCGCCGGGGCGGTGTGCAGGATTTGGTGCCCGCTGCTGCGGCACTTCGGGGCTCTCCGCCTCCCTCCCGCTGCTGGAGAAGGCTCCAGAGCCACGAGGAACCAGTACAAACCAGTACAAAGCCACTGTCCCTACTGTGTTCATGCTGCTGGAGCGTGCTGTGCAGGTCCTGAGCGCCTGCTGGCGCAGGTGGTGCGGCAGAGCTGAGCACCGCGCTCCGGCTTTGTTCCCCTCCGTGCTCCAAGCAACCCAATCTCCTCCAGGCTCCATTTCCTCCAGCAGAGAAATCCCCTGCGCCCCATAACGAGGCCGAGCACCCTTCCTGCATCCCATCAAGGTCAGATGCTCGGGGTACCAGTCTCTGGACAGGGGCGAAGCGCAAAGGGGACACAAATGGGCTCCCCAGGTGCCCTGCAGCCCCCCGTGGTGCCTGCCTTTGTCCTTGGGGTTTGGCCCAGCTGGACACCGGGGTCCCGGGGGCCAGGGGTGGGGGAAGGCAGCAGCTTTGCCCCAGACAAGCTCGCTGTTTGCTCGAAGGTGACTTATCTTGAGCAATCCGGCCGCCTTCCTGTTTAGCTTTCTCACCGCGCGCCGTGGAACTAAATCAACAGACTTGTACAGTCAGCATCTCGTTAAGTAGGCTGCTCTCGCTCCCTGAATAATTAGTGAGCCGTGGCATGTTTCCCATGATCTTCCGAAAACAGGGTGTTTGGGTTCTGCTCTGGGTTTCCCCTCGAGGAAATTTTACCTCTCCTTTGCCACCCTTTTTCCAATGAGAATCGTAACGAGCCTCTGTGCAGCCAGCGCCACGCGTGCGAATTAGCACAGGAAAAGCCTTGTTGCATTTTATTTCCTAGCATTAATACGCTCAAACTGGGGCAAAACACAACACCTCAAGCACTTTTGGATGAGGCTCGCAGGATGAAAGGACTTGAGGAACTGCAGCGTGGTTGGGCGCCATGCTCAGGTTTGCTACTGGCTCCCCAGCTTCCTCCCGGGGATGCTGAGCTCCAGAAACAGCCCTGGGGTCGGATTCCCCTCCCGGGCGAGCTGCTGGAGCTGGGATAACCTGGGCAAAGTCATCCTGAGCATGGTGGAGGGTTTTTGGCACAGCCCCGAGCTCCTGCAGCGTGCTGGGGTGCGAAAGGCAGCAAGCAGAGAGAAGCTGCCGAGGGTTTCCCGACTTTTCTGACCTGGGAAATTTCATCCTGGCTAAGAAGGAGAGCGGGGTGTTCGACCAAATGCACGGGCTCCGGGGGTATTTTTGGATTTATTTTATTTTATTTTATTTTATTTTTCATTTTTCCTACAGGATAAGCACGCAGGGGTGTGGGTAGAAGGGATTTGCAATGGGAAGGGGCTGGAGAAATCTTTGGGGCCAGCTCGGGCACTGCAGGCACCGGCCCCTCGCGGCTCAGGGGTGGCGGCAGGTCACCTCCTTCTGCCAGGCTGCTCTCGAGGCGGGGGGAAAAAAAAAGCTGCTGACAGCCCAAGCCGGCTGCTGCTACGTGGGAAGGAGCACTGCAAACAGGCCAGGAAAAGTGCTGAGGCTGCAGGTAACTCGCCTCTAATCGGCCGGGGTCGGCTGACCTGGGGCTGCGGAGCAGATGGGGGAATCGCGTGCCGCTCCTTATTGCCGAGCGAGTGCACAGCCGGCCGCACGCAGCCCCTCCTGCCCTCGTCTGCACGGCGCTGGCCAAGCCCTGGGTGAACGTCCTCTTACAGCCCTCAGTGCCTTCTGTCGGGGTGTTTTTATATGAAAAGCTTGGCAGCGTGGCTAGCCCCGGGGTTGCAGCCCCGGGGTGCCCGTGCGCATCTCAGCCTCTGGTGCCTCGTGTCCCGAGCTTGCTGGGGGGCGCAGAGGGGGTTGAGGTGCAGCCCCCTGCCGTGCTGCAGAGCAAGGGGTGGATTTCAGCTCTGGGATGGTGTCCTCGGAGCAAAGCAGAGCTTGTGGCCTCAGGTGGCCCCAGCTGGGCACCCGGCAGCGTCTTGGTGCTTTCCTCTCCGGCTGCAGGAGCGGGTGGTGGAGCTTGACTGGGTGCTGGGGCTCACCTGGGGATTGTTTCCTTCTGCCCCTCTCGGCCCCCAAAACTGGGGCTGTGCTGTGCATGTGTCCACCTGAAATGACACCATCCTGGCTCGAAGACACCCACTGGCCAGGCTCCCAGCTGACGCTCACGGGGCAGTTTTGGGGGAAAAGAAGGGCTTTGGGCTATTACTGCCCTGCTTTCCCCCAGACACCCACAGCACCAGGTGCTCATTGCCGCGGTGGGGAGCACCCCGGGTTGTGTCCAGCCCCGCTGAGCCCCCGAGTGCTCGGCCCCATGCTAATTACTGCCATATCACGACACCCAGCTGCTCGGCAAGCTGTCGGTGCCGCTCCCAGCGGAGAGCTGAGCTGGAGCAGAATTTGGCCCCCAACCTCCAGCCCTGCCACTGGGGTGAACCAACCCCAGGTGGACCTTCCTGTGAGCAGCCGGGGTAAATCAGGAACCAAGGGCTCCCCTGGGTGGGTGCTGAGGGTTTGGGGAGTGGAAGATGAGGATTTGGGGAGCTGGGGGTCGCCTCTCCATGGCCCTGCAGCTTCCCCAGAACCCTGTACCCCAAAAAGTGCTGCGGTTCCCCCCAGTCTGTCAGGGCAGACTCCCTTCTGTAGCCATTTAGAGCTGGGTGATGGGGGCTGAAACAGCAACACTGGGTCCTGGGGGGGGATTGTGGGGCCGGGTTCTGCTCAGAGCTTGGCTCAGGGCTCGGATCAAACACAGTGACAAACCCAAACCCTCTCCCAGATCAACCAGTGCGAACCCAGAGCCAGCAGCTCTGCCCAGGGCAAGAAGGAGAGGACGTCCTCAACCCAAACACTGCCCAGACCCCGCAGCAAAACACCCTAAAAACAGCCGGGGGTGTCTGCAGGGCATGGTGCACAGGGAAGGGAAGGGACGAGAGCTTCAAAACTCGCCCTTCTTGGGGCTGGCACGGCCACGAGCGTGCTGTGGTGAGCGGGCTGCGGCTGTGCCACCGGCACCGTGCCGGCGAGGACACGGACACGGCGGCTTCGCTGGCAGCGGCGCAGGGAGCCGGAGGAGGCTGTTGCCAGGCAAAGCCCGAGTTGTTTGTGCAGGGACTGCTGTTTGCTGGACTTTGCCATGTGCGGGCTGTCAAGCAGCACCAGATTGTTATCAGCGCCGCTGTCTGGGGCTGGGTTTGTGGGTTGGTTGTTGGTTTTTTTTGGCTTCTTTTCCCTTCTTTTCTTGCAAGGGTTCGGTGCTGGGGTGGACAGGAGCTGGCGCTCGGGTGGGACAGGAGGCTGTGCCCGCAGCCCCTGGCGTGTCTGCCCCCCGTTAAATCCACCTGCAGGGTGGCACCGAGCCACGGCAGGAGGGGGGCAGCAGCTTCGGACAGACACCACTGCCCATAAACAGCTTGTTTATTTTATTTTATTTTATTTTATTTTATTTTATTTTATTTTATTTTATTATTTATATTTATATTTTATTTTATTATTATTTGTTTTATTTTATATTTTCGTTATTTTATTCTGTTTATTTATTTTATTTTACTTTATTTATTTTTCCTTATTCATTTCACTTTAGTTTATTTTATGGTACTTTATTTATTTTATTGTACTTTATTTATCGCATTTTACTTTATTTATTTTATTATACTTTATTTGTTTTATTTTACTTTATTTTACATTTCCTCCCTGACCCCAGCGCCACCCCTTTGAGCCCCGACCCCCCTTCCCTCACCCCCCCCATTAATAAAAACTACACCCCCCAGCACCCCCCGCGCGCCTCCCCTCCCTAATTGGCTGGGCGGCCGGGCGGTGGTCACACCCCCGCGATCCCATTGGCGGAGGCGAGGGGCGGGGCGGGGCCGTTTCCCACGCTCCCGGCTTTATGAACGGAGCGCCCGGGGCGCGCCCGGCTCCTGCAGCCCCGGGGGCCCGATCCCGATCCCGCAGCCCCAGGGGGGGCCCGATCCCGATCCCGGGGCCCGATCCCGCGGCCATGGCAGCCTCCTAGCCCCGTGGCCGTGCCCCCCGTCCCGCTGCCATGCTGGTGGCCGGCTCGCAGCGCTGCCCCTCGGGGCTGGAGGAGCGTTTGGGGTGCGGGGCGCTGCGGGGCGAGGAGGTAAGAGATGGGGCGCTGCCCTCGGGGATGGGGCCGGCAGGGCGAGAGCACCCCTGGGACGTGGGGCCGTGCTGCCCACGCGCTGCCCCCACTGTTAGCGCGGGTGGCTGCGCTGTGGGGTCCCGTAAGGGTGGGGGTCTGGGGTTCCCCGGGTGCTTGCGCGGCTCTGGGAGGTGTTTGTGGGGTTGCTCGGCCAAGGAGGGGGAGAGGAGGGGTGGGGGAAGCACCTGCGGGTGGCCCTGCCGTGGTAGGGGGTGTTGGGGTGGCTGTACGGGGCGGTCTCGGGGTCTCCAGCACCCTCCAGGAGCGGGTGCGCGGTGGGGTGGGCGTCGTGCTCCCAGGCTTGGGGGGGACCAAAGGGAAACTGAGGCAGGAGGTGGTGGGGACGTGCCCCTGCCTCCTGGGTGGGGAGTTGTGGGGTGTTGGGGCTGGCAGGTGTGGGGTCTGTCCCGTTGTTCTGCCCATACCGCCGTTCCCCGGTGGCTCTGCGGGTCGGTCTCATGGTGTTTTGGAGCTGAATTTGAAGTTCTTGGCCCCCTTTGGTCGCTGTGCCCCCCCCCCCCCGGCAGCCTGTCAGGAAGGGGGAGGCAATAAACAACGCCGTGCGCTCAGCCAGGCTGCCCGTGGGGTGCTCCTGCTGGAGTTTGGGGCAGGAGTGGGTCTTGGAGCAGGGCTGGGAACGAGTTTGGGCCAGAACCTGCCCTGTGCTCCCTGGTGGCGTGGCGCTGATGTGGGTCACACCAGCACAAAGTGCTCAGTCCCCGTCCCAGCCCTGCTGTGGCACCCAAGGGGTCCTGTGCCACTGTGCAGGTGGGGACGGCCACGAGCAACCCATAGGGCAGGGCACCAATGCAGCAGGTCCTTGGGTTGGGTTTGGGACCTCTCTGAGCTCCCCGTTCACCCGGAGACCTGGGGAAGGTCTCGCTTGGCACCGGGGCTTTCCCACTGGGAGGCCAGTGGGGTCTCCGTGGGGCTCTGCAGGACCCCCCCCTACATCTCCCCACGAGTCTGGAGTTACCCCTGTTAGTAGGGCTGGTTTTAGGGGCGCAGCGGGGCAGCCGCTGCCCTTGGTGCCCAGGGATTGCATTTGTGTGTTGGCTCCGTGCGTCAGCGGGGCCGGGACCTGGCGCTGCTCTCGCCCCCCGGTACAGCCCGGGATGGCCTCGGGGCCGAGCGACGGTTTTTGGAGGAGCAAACCCGCTCTGTGGGGCGTCTGCGCTGGTGTTTGTTTAACCTCTCCTTATCGGGAACGATTTTCCAACACCTGACTAAGCACTGGCACAAGCGCCAGGGCTCCGCTTGGCACCACGTCCTCCCGCTCCCAGGGCATTAACTCCTTCCCTGGCTGCTTGCTCAGGGTCAGAGACCCTCCAGCCATCCCGTGCCCACCACAGCCCGGCAGCGAGCTGTGGGGCTGCCACGGGATCAAGCGTCGTCGCCGTGCCTCAGTTTCCCCAGCCGCAGAAGCGGGCGGTGAGCTGCGGTTTCGCGGCAGCGCGGCGAGGGTTAAGCGCAGTGCTGCTCCGGGATTGCTTAATGCAGCAAAACATTACAAGCCTCCGCGCAGCAATGATTAAAATGCACCTTCAAAGGTCACCCTGGGCTGTCACCGAAACGCAGCGGGACGGTTTGCGCTCTCTGGCTCCCCGCTGCTTTCGGCGTTCGAAGCCTTTGGGGTCCCGTGGCTTTGTTTGTGGGGTTTTTCCTTCGTTCCCCGTCCCGGGCAGCCTCTCGGAGCACCGAGGGAGCTCTTTCCCCGCAGGTTTGGCAGCCGTGAGTCAGAGCGGCCACCTCAGCACCCACGGGCGGCGATGGCACGAGCCTGGTCCTGCTGTCACCCCGCAGTGACTCAGGGCAGGGCCATCCCGTGCGCTCAGCGCCGTGGGGACGCGGGTGCCGCTGGGGTGCCCGTGGGGCCCTGCTGGTGGCGGCCCCGGCCAGGTGCAGCCGTCGGGGCCCGCGGAGCCTCGCTGCCCATCACGTGGGGAGCGCGTGGCCGCGCTGACAGCTGCTGCCTGCCCTCCTCGTGCCACCCCATGCCCCGTCCCCGCTCGGCTCGGGGTGCCCCGTGGCCGCCCGCCGCCTTCGTAGTGCTGCGGGGGCAGCCGGCGGGAGCGGTGCTCGTGCCCTGAGCCTCTGCTGAGGGATCCGGGAGGTGGCCACGGGGCTCTTCCCTTCGCTGGGCACCTCCGAGAAGAGCTCGGGGAAGCTCCTGGCCGTCCACTGAGGGTGGGACGTGCTGCCCTGCCATCAGCATCCTTGGTCGTGCCGTGCCATGTCCCGTGTCCTGCAGGTGAATCCGCGGCCGTGCGCTTTGTGCCAGGCGAGGTGCTGGCTGCTGAGCTGAGGGCAGAGCTACGCTTCGAGTTTCCCTTGTCTCGGTGGGCTGCGAGGAGCGTGTCTGCCTCCCTGGAGGCTTCTTGGCTTTGGAGGATGGCGCTGGGTGATGCGCTTGCTTTACTTGCACGGGTGCTGCATGTCTCCTGCATCTCGCCCAGCCGTGGCACTGCGTTGGCCGTGCCCTGCCCGCCCCGGGGAACCTTTGGGTTATCCAGGGATGGAGGGATGTGGGGTTGGGAAGGGAGAACGGGGCAGCTGGGATGGAGAGAGGACTTCTGTGTGGTTCCAGGAGGGAGGAATGCAACAAAACGAGGGCCGTGCCTGGGAGCAGCACCCTTGCCGTTGGTCCCGGCTCGGTGGTTTTTCCCCGCAGCCCGGCGCTGAGCTGTGAGCAGCGGCAGCTCCCCGGGGCGCCTGCTTTCCTCCCCGAGAAGGGTGCTGACAGCGCCCCGCTCTCCCCCCTCCACCAGCCGTTTATTTCGGGCTGTGGAGGCTGGCGGGCGGCCAGGCGTGCCTGCAGGCTTTGCTTGGGCCCTGGCTGCGTTCGCCCGCAGCAGCGGTGCCCAGAGGTGCCCCTGGGGTGTGGGCACCCATCCCCGTGCCGTGACCCCCCCCCGTTGCCGTCACCAAAACGGGACCCGGCTATTTTGAGCACGGTGCCGCAGGGGGTTGGACTCACCTTATTTTTTTCCACCCCCCCTTCTCCCAGACCTGCCTGTGGGCTTTCTGTAGTTTTTTTGGGGTTGTTTCAGTGTTCTCCAAAGGATCTGTGTGGAGGGAGTTGAAATCCTAAGCGGGGACTGGGTTGCTTTAGCTTCATGGTTTTCCTCTGCAGCTTCCTTCCCGCAGCTCCCTGGGCGCATCCCATAATTTCCCGTCCTATTCCCAAGTGCAGACCCTGCAGCGGGATGAGCTGGGGGCTGGGCGCTGTGCCCTCCCCAGGTTGTGGTTGGCACCCGAGGGTGTCGCTGCGATTGCAAGGGGGGAAAGGTGGCACAGCCCGGTGCTGTGGGGCTGGGATGGGGGGCTCAGACTCGGCTCCATCCCCAGCTTCCAGCTCCGGGGGTGCCACCAGGAGGGATGGGGGGGGTCCTGGTCCCCTAATGTAGGTGGGGTGCAGTTGGATGTCTGCATCTTGTGCCCCAGCCAGTACCTAGGGATGGGCAGAGTGGAGAAAATAAGGGGGGCTTTGGGGGGGGAAGTTGGGCGGGGGGGAAAGGACTTGGGGGGGAGGCTGAACCTGGGGGGGCTTTTAAAAGGAGCTGAGCTCGGGAAAGCAGCAGAGCCGGTGGCTTGCTCCTGGTTTAATGGGGGGGTGAAGGCTGTGCAGACGTTTATTGGCATTTTGTGCCAGGGGTGTGAGCAGGAACCCCCCGGGGCGCTGAATTTGCGCTAATTGCAAACCCCAACACCCGGGACGCGGCCGTGCTGTGCCTGGGAGCTGCGGCCGTCCCCAGGCTCTGATTTTATTTTTATTATTTATTAACGCCGGGGCAGCAGACGGAGCCCCGGGGCGCTCAGCCAGGCACGTGGAGCTGCCACGCCGCCCGCGTCCCGCTGCCGTCACCCCGTGTCACACCTCGGGCTCCGCCGCCGTGCTGGGGGGTGGCACAGCAACACCCCGGCAGGATTTCATCAGGCACCTCCAGGACTGATGCAACAGCCCAGGGGCGATGGTTACGGGGTGTCCGGCCGGCTCGCCGTGTCCCACGGGCCTGAGTCACCCTTCCGGGGCCAGCCCGACGTCCCACGGGGACGCTCGGTGTCACGGCGCTGATGCCACCGCTTCTTCCTCCCTAGGACAGAGGGATCAAAGCGCCCCGGCAGCTGGGGAGGGGGCCCAGCGCCTTCATCCCCGTGGAGGAGGTAAATGAAAAAGGGGGTGTGGGGTCCATGCGCTGGGGGGGAGCGGCTGGAGGGGACGCGGTGCGGAGTGGCGGTTGGCACCCAAGGGTGCGGTGCTGGGGGGGGATGGGGAAGGGTCACCCAGGTGGGGGAGAGGCTTTTTAGGACCGGGGGAGCGGCTCTGTTGCCTCAACCCGGTGCCTTCCCACCCGTGCCTCAGTTTCCCCGCTCGCCCTAACACAGCCCTGTCCCCCCCCCAAGCTCCCAAGGGGGCTCCTCCCGCCCCCCTCACCCATCGGGGGGCTGTGCCCCGAGCCCCCCGCTCTCCCCGCAGCCCTATCGCGGGGCCGCCGTCCCAGATGGTTCCTCCTGGGGCAGAGATAACGCCGGGGTTTCGTCACCGCGAGGCGGGGGGAGGCCGTGCCCCGTCTCCTCCCCACCCCATAAACAACCCGACGCGCTGCGCGGGGCCGCCATGGGGACCCCCCCTCGCCACCTGCCCCATGGGGCCGGGGGGACAGGAATAGGGTCTGGGGGCACCCAAGGGTGCCCGTTCCGGGCGGTGGGCAGGCGGCTGGGCGCAGCCGGAGGGGTGAGCATCCCCCCCAGGGGGCTGGGTGCCGCGCCGTGGGGGTGTCGGGTGTTTTTGGGGTGGTGGCCGAGGGGTCCTGTCCTCACGCCGTGCCCCGCAGATCCTGCAGGAAGGCGTGGAGAGCAGCCGGCGCCGGCTCCTGATCGAAGCCTTCGTCTCGGCGGGGCGGGTGGACAACATCACCATGGTCATGGGGCTGCACCCCCAGTACCTCAGCAGCTTCTGGAAGACCCAGTACCTCCTGCTGCGCATGGACGGGCCCCTGCCCTACCACAAGCGCCACTACATCGCCATCATGGTGAGCACCCCGGGGGGCACGGCCTCGGGGAGGGGGTCCCGGAGGGGTTTGTGAGGTCCCAGCAACTCTGCTGGGGTCCTGCTTGGAGACTTGGGGGTGTGGGACCCCACGGGCGGGCACCTCTCTGGGTGGTGGTCCCAAAGGTTTGAAGCCCCTTTTAGGGGGCACATCCAGCACCCCTTGTCCCCAGGGCAGCTGGGGACTGGTTTGGGGTGGGAGACCCCTTGTCTGGACCCTCATCCCCGGGGAAACCTGCTGTGGGTGATGGTGGGGGGGTGGTGGCTTCTCCAAGGGCTTGTAGTGGGGTTGGGGGGCCCTTGGGCAGTGCTGGGGGGGCTTGATGGCTTGGGTCTCCCCGCAGGCAGCAGCCCGGCACCAGTGCTCCTACCTGGTGGGTCTGCACATGGGGGAGTTCCTGCAGGTGGGGGGCAACCCGGCGTGGCTGCAGGGGCTGCACTGCGCCCCCCAGAAACTCCGGAACCTCAACGAGATCAACAAGCTGCTGGCGCACCGGCCCTGGCTCATCACCAAGGAGCACATCGAGGTGAGAGCGGGTGCCCAGGGCACAACGCCCCCAAAACACCTGGGATTTGGGGTCCCAGGGTACGACCCTTTCAGGGCTGGGGGGCGTCCATGAGCTGGAGGGCAGGGTCTGTGCTGCGCTGGGTGGATGGGGAAGGGGTGGCTTGGCTGGGGGCTGTCCTGCCGTTGAGGTCCCCTGTTTTTTTTTGGGGGGGGCACATCCAAAACGCCCTCCCACCCCCTGCTTATCCTGGCTGTGGGGTGTAGGGGGACCGAGCCTGACCCCGTTTGCGTCCCCTCCTCACAGGCTCTGCTGAAGACCGGGGAGCACAGCTGGTCGCTGGCGGAGCTGGTGCAAGCCCTGGTGCTCCTCACCCACTACCACTCGCTCGCCTCCTTCGTGTTCGGCTGCGGCATCAACCCCGAGGCGGAGCAGGACGGGGGGCACGGAGCCAGGCCCCCCTCGCCCCACGGCGACAGCAGCCCTGCCTCTGAGGACAGCATGGGGTGCTCGGGGGTAAGGGGGGAGGAGAAGGGGACAGCGTGGTGGGGGGCTGGAAAGTGTCCCTTGTAGGGTGGTGGATGTCCCCTGGTGCCGTCACCGTGCCCGGAGCAGCTCCGTCTGCCCGGCACGTGCTTGCAACTCCTCCTTGACCTCGCTCGGCTTCAAGCAGCGTGAATTCTGCTCTTGCCCACCCCAGGGCAAGGACGCCCTGCAGGAGGTGGAGGCGCTGATGGAGCGGATGAAGCTGCTGCAGGAGAGCCAGCAGGAGGAGGAGGGTGTCACGCAGGAGGAGATGGCCACGCGCTTCGAGCAGGAGAAGACGGAGAGCCTGCTGGTGGCTCCCTCGGGTGAGGAGAGGCGCGAGGGCGCGCAGCTGGCCTGGAGCGGGGTCCCTGCGGGCTGGGGAGCTCGGGGGGAAGGCGCTGGGGTCCCCATGGTGGGCGCAGGATGCGCAGCTCACGGCCGTGCCTTGCAGACCTCGCCGAGCACTCCCTGCAGTCCAGCGTCCTGTGCTTCGTGGAGGACCCCGAGTTCGGCTACAAGGACTTCACGCGGCGGGGCGAGCAGGCGCCCCCCACTTTCCGTGCGCAGGTGGGTGGGCGCGGGGTGGGGGCTCCTGCTCGTCCCATGGGGTATGGCGGGGTCCCGGCACCGCCGGTGCACGGGGCTGGAGCCACCTCGGCTGTACAACCGGCTGCTAAGATTTGGGGGGGGACCTCAGCAAAATAGGGGGGGTTGTGACCTGATTTTATCCCCCGTGAAGCACCTCGCCCAGCATCCTTTCTCTGGCAGGATTACACCTGGGAGGACCACGGCTACTCGCTCATCAACCGCCTGTACCCCGACGTGGGGCAGCTCCTGGACGAGAAGTTCCAGGTGGTTTACAACCTCACCTACAACACCATCGCCATGCACTGCGGCGTGGACACCTCCATGCTGCGCCGGGCCATCTGGAACTACGTCCACTGCGTCTTCGGCATCCGGTAGGTCCCCGGGGATTCCCCGCTGCGCGCCGGGCTGAGCCCCCGCGCCTCTCCCACCGTGCGGGATGAGGCTCACGAAACGCCGTGCCGCTCGGGGACGGGGGTCCGGGGAAGGTCCTGGGTGTGCAGAAGGGTGGGGGCTGCGGTGGTATCCCCTCTGTCGTGTCCCCCCCCCAGTTATGATGACTACGACTACGGCGAGGTGAACCAGCTCCTGGAGCGCAGCCTCAAGGTCTACATCAAGACGGTGGCCTGCTACCCGGAGAAGACGACCAAGCGGATGTACGCGCAGTTCTGGAGGCACTTCAAACACTCGGAGAAGGTGCTGCCCCTTCCCCTCCCGTGGGTCTGGGGGGGTGCTGAGCCCCTCCGTGCCCTGACCCCGCTGTCCCCCTCCCCTCCAGGTTCACATCAACCTGCTGCTGCTGGAGGCTCGCATGCAGGCGGCTCTGCTCTACGCCCTGCGCGCCGTCACCCGCTACATGACCTGACGGCCCCCCGCTCCCTCCTCTTCCTCCTCCTGCCCTCACCGCTCTTGGGGGGGACTGGGGGGAGCCGGGGCCTTAAAGACTTTGCCGCATCGCCTCCTGCCTTACGGGGTGTGGAGCTGGGGAAGGGAAAAGGGGGGGACGTCCCCTGCCCCTTATCCTAGATGGGGGGGACCCCCATGAAGCCGCCGGTGCTGGGAGGACCCCGGCCGTGCCCGTGTGCCCCCCCACCTTGGGGCTTGGTGGAGGTGTGGGGGTGCTCGACCACTCCGTGCCTTGCTTGGGGCGAGCCCCGATGAAGCCAAAGCCTGATGAAGCTGAACCGTGCCCCCGGGGGGCTGCCTTCCCCCCCAGCCCCGCCGGCTGTGGGGCCGTGGGGCTGTCCTCCTGCCAAAAGTCACCGGGGAGCACCCAGAGCACGAAGCCCCCGGTGTTTTTCCCCCTGCCTTTGGGGTCCTGGGGACGTCCCCCTGGTGCCTGGGGGGCTCCTTCCCATGCCCCAAACATTTGGGGCTGAAATGGGGTCCTGTGCACGGAGCAAGGTGAGGGGTAGCAGAGCCCGCGGTGCCTTTACCCCGTCCTCGTGCCCTTCTCTATTGTGGGGTGGGGGCTGCTGCGGGGGCTACCCCCCGACTGCAGCAGCACTGGGAAACTGTGAAGAAACCTCGAGTGCCTCCAATTCCCCTCCTGCTCCCTCTCTGCTTGCTGCCAGGGCCCTGCTCCCCCAGTCCCCTATCCCCAGGGGTCCTGTCCCTGTGTGCCCCCCCCGTGCCGAGCTTTTTGGCAGGAGGCGAGCTCCATCGCCCCCCTGCCCTTGTCCTGCTTGGGGACAAGTTGTTGGGTGGTGCTCAACGGGTGCAAAATCCACCCAGCTGCTCCAAGGGGGGCCGCATCCTGCTCCCCCCCCCAGCTGGTTCATGCATAGGGTGCCCCTGACCCCCTCTTGCTTTGGGGGGGCTGCTCCTCGTGTGTGGGGCTCGCTGCCTGCATTCCCAGCCCTGTTTTAAGGCAATAATTCCCGGTTTGGTGGAGGGGTGCCCCCCCATCCCCACCCCTCTCCTTCCTCCCTCCTCCTCCTCCTCCAGCAGGGCCCCCATCCCCCTCCCCTCCTGCACTTTATTGCACAGCCCCTTCCTCGCGGGGGGGTTCCCTGGGGAAGGGGCTCGTGCAGCTGGGGGGGGACATGGGGGGGCTCTGCCTTCACCCCAAATGTGCCGGGGCATTTCCCAGGGTGCGGGTCGCCCAGGGGGTGCCTTGGGGTGGGGGAAAAGCCCCCCTGATCCCCCTCCCTCTGCTCTCAGCATCGCCTCTTGGCCTGTCCCTGCTCCACCATAGCTCCAGTTAAGTTATTTCTATTTTTGTTGTTTTTTTGGGGGGGTGTATTTACTCCTGACCGGGCATGGAAGTGCCGCTGTGACTTTGCTACAGATCTCGTTTGAAAAATAAAATTGTTCTTTTTTTTTTGTTTTGTGTTTTCCAAGTGCCTCTGGGGGCTGCTCTTGCCCTGGGGGGGTGGTTTAGGGCCAGCAGAGAGCCAAGAGGTGGAGGTGCATTTTCCATTTCCCTTTGCTCAGCTCCCCAGGCTGCTGTGACATGGGGTGGGGGGCTCCTGGTTGACAAATGTGGGGGAGAAGAATGGGGGGGGCTCCCAGGGCCCCCTCCTTGCACCCAAAATCCAGCTCTCGGGGTGCTGATGCTCGCCCACGGGTGGGTGTCCCCGGGGGGAGCAGCACCGGGAGCACCCCAGCCTAGTGCTTATCAGGGTGCGGGCAGCAGCCCCTGGCAGCCACCGATAACAGCCCCGGGGGGGGTGATCCTGCACCTACCCCCCTGCCTGCAGGTCCGGGGATATCCTGCAGAAGGGCCTCATCCTGCCCGGGTGCTGCCCTAATGGCTTTGGGGTGGATCAGAGGGAGCCGAATCCGGATTGGGGAGGGGGAAAGGGGTGCAGGGAGAGCCCAGGGGGCAGCTGGGGGGGTCGGGGGGGGGGGACATGGAGCTGTGTTTGTGCATGGAGCCAGCTGGGGCTGAGCCCTGTGGCGCTGACTCACTGCCTCCAAATTCCTCCCGGAGTTTTTCCAGCCCTGGCCGGGGCTGAGCTCGGCCTCTGAGCCGCTGACAGCTGCCTCTGGGCTGGGGGCAGGAATGCAAATCCCCCCCCTAAGGGGCTGTGTTTCCATCAGCCCCCCCCCGGGGACAGCACGGAGCACCCTGGGGTGCTGGGATCTGGGGGGGCTTTGCACCAAGTGGGGGGGACCACGGCCACGTCCCCGGGGTCCCCCCTATTGCTCCGGTTGTGGCCAGCCCAGCTTCATGTGGGGGGGTTGGGAGCGGGCAACGTTTCAGCCGCAAAGAATTGCATTTGCTCGTCGGTTTTTGAAAAGAAACGAGGAAAAAAAATGTCCTCTTTTCGGGAGCTCGGGAAATCAATGGCAACCATCAGAAAAAGGTCACGCTGGGGGGGTTCTGAGCGGGGAGCGCTCCTCCGCGCTTTGAGGGAGCCGAAGCGCTTTGTTCGGGAGGGAGAAAATCCTCTAAAAGTGCTGCTTCTGATCACGGAGCTGGGAGGGGCCGAGCCTTTAGAGGAAGAAAAAAAAATAATAAAAAAAATAAATAATTAAACCGCCTGCGCTCCAGCTTCTGGCAGAGCCGGCCGGGTACTGCTGCCAGCGCTATCGGGTGTCCGGGATGGGACCGAGCCCCGGGGGGGCCCGGTAGCGATGTGCCCGGCGCCGGACAGCCGAGCTGGAGCCCTGCGAGCAGAGCCTGGGTGAATTTTGGAGCCCTGGTGATATCCCAGCTATGGGAAACCTGCGGCGGCTCTAAACACGCGGCCGGTGTGCGGCCGGTGCCCGTCGAGGCTGGACGGGCAGTGGTGAGCTTGGGTCGGCTCCTCCGGTGCTTAAAAACACATCCTCTGCTTCATAATACTCATTTTATAGGAAAAATCTGTGTTATCTGTAAAATATCTGTATGCACGGGTGTATTTGGGGTGGCTGGCAGCAGCCTGAGCGCCAGCATCCCTCCGCACCACCCGGCAGCACCGAGGATTTCTCCCCGGGAGAGGTTTGCAGCCTGATGCCCGCGGCAAATTCCCTTTCCCATCCCACGGCAAGGAAAGGAAAATCCCTTTTTGTGATGCTTTCTGTAATTTCTGGTGGTGCCTGCACGCTGCCGGCTCTGGCAGAAGGGCTGGATCATGGTGCTGCGCCCCTCGGGCACCCCCGGTTCGCTGCCAGGCCCCGCTGCGTGGCCGGGTGTAACCCCATTTTTCCCCCAAATCCTGCAAAACTCGGTCTCAGCATCAAGCCCTCTGGGCTCTGAATCCTCCCCCCGGTTTATTTCAAACCCAGCGAGGATTTACCACTGGCACCCAGCATTTCCCCTGCTTCTCCCCAGGGACAGCCACTGGGGAAGGATCCGGCCCTTCCTTTATCCTTTTCCACTTTCCACCTTCAGCACCAACAAATCCAGGGGCGGGCAGGTGCCGTGGGCCTCCCTTCACCCATCCTATCGCTTTAACCACTTCCTTAATTTTTTTTTTCAGGTGTTCACGATTACAAACGAATAAATTCCTCGCCCGGCGCCTAACGGAGGCCTGCAATTAGCGTGCGTGCTGTAATTTATCAGCGGCTCCCATTGTCCGCCTCGCAGGGCAGGAGGCGTGCTGATAACCCCCTACCTGTGGCTGGCAGTCGGGATCTGAACGCGGCGCCGAAATCGCGAGCGATTGCCCTCAATTTAGAACCTCTGTGTGCTAATGGTGGTTAAAACGCAGCAAGGCGATGGGAAAATAATAATAATTAATAATAATCGCGGGCTGAGCCGAATGAGGGGTTTCAGGCTGATGGAGCCCGAGGCTTAGCAAAATGACTGTTACCGGAGGTGAGCCGTGCGCTGAGCTGCCCTCGGCATGGTTCTTAGTGCTAAGCACCTGGGGGGGATCCTGAGCACCCCGAGGGGTTCCCGAGGCTGGGGGTGATCCAGGACGGGGATCGTGCGTGGGGCATGGAGGTGAGCGGGATTGTCTGCAGCCCTCGCCTCGTCCTGGTGAGCAGCCACCAAAGGCGCTCCGTGGGTCGGGGTGGGGAGTTTGGGGCAGAAGCAAAGCGGCTGCGTGGTGGAGGTTTGGTTGGATTTTGTGGGATGTTGGGGGCAGGGGGATAAGGACTGGCCCTGGTGATGCTTTAGCTCATGGATTGAACGTGTCCTGCCCCTGAGGCCCCAAATATCCCTGCGGCACCTCCTGAGCTGTGCGCACCCTGGGGCACTGCTGCAGGACAGGACGCGGGCATCAGGGCACACACACGGCATCGCTTTTCCAGCACTGAGCACTGCATGTGCAGGTGGGTTTTTAACCCCGGAAAGCAGCTTCGCACCCAGCCTGTGTGCTGGGAGCAGCTTGGGGTGGGCACCTTTGGGTCCCCTGAGTGTCAGGAGCCGTCCCGATGGTGGGTGGGAGTCAGGGCCCCTCTGCAAGGGGGAGCAGAGCCTCCAAAAACAGGTCCACTGTTGTGGGGAAGCTTTGTAGGGTCAGTCAGCGCTCAGCCCTCTGCTCCTTCGCTGCTTGCCGTGGGTTTTGGGGCTGACAAGCTGGCTGTCACCGCAAAGCCGAGGCGCTGTCCTGGCTTGGGGACACATTGGGCTAATCCCGGGGGAACAGCGTGCTCTGGGCAGCTGGAGCTGTAAATCCCGGAGAGCTGCTGGAGCATTTCAGGCGCTGACAAGCAGCCAGGCAGGATCGATGCCACGGCAGCGTGCGAGCCGTGGGGGGGAGGCTGTGATTGATGCGGTGTCACCGGGCTGCTGTGAGCCCCACATTTGGGGTGCCCCCCACGTCCCCAGCTCCACGCCAGCCGGGGGCGAAGCACCCCGATGGGTGCCCGACCATCCCCATCGCGTCCAAAGCAAACAAACAGCATAAGGCTGGGATTTGAGCTTCAGAGGGGCTGCTGCAAACTGTATTTCTTCGCCTGCCGGCGTGTTTGAGGCTCGAAGCACTGCCTGGCACCGCTGGAGTTGCATCAGCCGCTGCTGGGGGGGTTGGGGGTCGTTGCTGAGCACCCCCTCGGGGGCTGGGGCTGAGCTGCCCGTTGCAGCTCCCCGGCGGCTCGGGGCTTGGCTGGGTCGGCAGCGCCGCTCGCTGGAGGTCTGCAGGGCTGCGGGAGCGAGGCGAGGCTGCCCTGTGTCCCTGCTGAAAATCTGTCCTGCTGCAAAGCTGCCCTGTGTCCCTGCTGCCCCCTGTCCCTGCTGCAAAGCTCCCCTGTGTCCCTGCTGAAAATCTGTCGGGCTGCAAGGCTGCCCTGTGTCCCTGCTGCCCCCTGTCCCTGCTGCAAAGCTGCCCTGTGTCCCTGCTGCAAAACTGCCCTGCTGCAAGGCTGTCCCATGTCCCTGCTGCCCTCTGTCCCTGCTGCCCTGCGTTCCTCCTCCAGATCTGCCCCGTGTCCCTGCTACAAACCTGCCCTGCAGCAAACTCTCCCCGCATCCTCACCGCAAACCATCCCTGGATCCCTGCTGCCGACCTTCCTCCCCGCAAACCTTCCTTCATCCCTGCTGCAAACCGGCCCCACGTCCCCGTTGCAAACCTTTCCTGCGGCCTCGCTGCCAGCCTGCCCTGGATCCCCGCTGCAAATCACCCCCAGATCCCCGCTGGAAACCATCCCTGGATCCCCGCTGCTGGCCCCGCTGCCACCTCCGTGCCCCCGATCCTCCAGGAATCCCCAGGCACCGAAGCCCCCACACGTCCCAGCAC
>CM021787.1:2454207-2512589 GCA_011076525.1 Nettapus auritus | reverse complement strand
GGGGGGGTTGTGAGGGGGTTAGGTAAGGGTTGGGCTGTTGTGAGGGGGTTTAGGAGGGGCTGGGGGGGTTCTGAAGGGATGAGGGGTTGTGAGGGGGGTTAGGAGGAGCTGAGGGAGTTAGGAAGGGGGGTGAGGTGGGTTATGAAGGGCTAGGGTGGGGTTATGTGGGTCTGGGGGGTTATTTGTGGGTTTAAGGGGGGTCCCACTCCTCCTGCCCCTGTACTGGGCCCGATCCTGGGGTCCGTGCCCCGTTGTGTGCCCGGGGGCTGTCACATCCCTGGGTGTCCCCCAGCCGGGGCCGTTCAGCACCGAGCCCCCCCGGCTGTGCCGTCCCTTGGCGGTCACAGCTCGCGCCCCGACTTCTGCCCTGTGCGGCAGCCCCGGTGCCGGTTCTTTGTTTGCTCCGTCCCGATGGTGCGTGGAACTTGAAACGCCCCCGCCGCGCTCGTTTAATTCTTTCCTCCTGACTTATTCCCCTCGCCGTCCCGCGCCCGGCTGTGTTTGTGCAGGTGGAGGTAGGTGAGGTCTCGGTGCCTCTCCGGGCTGGGCCAAGAGGGGTTGGGGCTGCAGGAGCTGCGTGCCCCAGGACAAGTTCAAAGCCCTTCTCCAACCTTTCCAAGAGTTGTTCCCACAAACTAGGAGGAGAAACACGAATGCCTGCAGTTGCTCCTCTGCTCCAGCGTGTAAAGAAACCTTGACTTGGGTAGGAACGAGTGAGTCGTAAACCTGAAAGCTGCCTTTGGCAAACATCGTTGAGTCCCGGGCAGGGTCTCGTTGCAAGGGGAATCCTGAGGATTTGCGTGGTGCTGCCTTGGCAGGTAACAGGAGCGGTTCAGCTGAGTTAGCCTGACGTGCCGGTGCTGCGGAGGTTGCGCAGAAGTGTAATTAAAGTCCTGTGCCTGCTGTGATTTCAGTGTAAACGCCTGTTGCTCTTCAAACGCGCTATTTAAATCAATCCAAATTACCCCTACGAGTAGACAAGACCTGAAACTGTAATCTTACATAGCTCAAATTCCTTCTGGAATGAGAGTGGGGGGAATACAGCCAAAAGAAGGCCAGTTCTGACGGAATCTGGTTGGCACGCGGTTATGCCAATTTAACTCAATACCTTGCACGGTGACAGGAACAAATCCCTGTTCTTGTTCGGAGTTGGTTCAAACTTGTCCTTCCCAGCACCACCACGGATCTGGCCCGAATTAGCGTGGTTTCGAGCGTGTCTGCTTGTGCTTTTGCTCTGCTCTCAGGTGATGCCTCGGAGGGTGCTTTTGTAAGGGAATTTTCCCTCTGGGACCACCAGGAAACAGCCGGATGGCCCCAAAAGGCCCTAAAAGACGGGGAGAGTCAGTCCTGCTGGGGTACGGGGCGCAGAGGCTGCCACCAACAAGGGGGATGCGATTGCTTCCTTGTGTTCACGCCGCCGGATGGGTGATCTGTGATTCTACAGCCTTCTGCTTCATTCAGTCACCGGCTAATTTGATTTCCAGTTTAATTTGATGACAGTTTGGAGAGCCAAATCGCTTGTATTTAAACAACTGCCTTCTATTTTGATCAAATTTCATTGCGTTTGGCACGCGCGGGGGCATCACGTGTGTTGAAAACCGCTGACGCCGCGGCTCCTGCAGGTCCGTTAGCCGGTGATGAATACTCGGTTACGAGCTCTACAAAACCTGGCTCTGGCAGGCGGGGGCCACGCCGTGGTGGAAGTTGCACGGATGATGTGTTTTTTGTCGCCGGGCGTGAAGCAAGTCGGTGGATCTCCCCGTGGTCACCTCGACACGTTCATTTTTCTATTTTTGGGGGGGCTGCAGGGAGCGCAAGGACCTGCGGCTGGTGGGGCGATGTCGGCATCTCGCCGCTGCCGTGGATGGTGGTGGGAGCACGGTGAGGTCAGGGAAATGATGCTCCACGTCACGGGCACTCTGATTTATCATTTATTTAGTTGGGATGTCCCACGTGCGCGTGCCGTGTGGTTTTTTTTTTGTGAATTTGAGAAAAGCCTCCTGCCCGTGGGACGGGAGCCCATGTAAAAGTGATGGATGCGCTGCCATGGCAGCATCAGGCTTGGTGTCGAGGGGGGGAAAAAAAAAATCCCTTTCCGAGATCTATTTTGACATTTAATTAGTGGCTCTTGCCGACGTGTCGGTGCCGTGGTGAGAAGTGTTTCCAGTTCTCTCTTCACGCGGGGTCACACCTGCGGCCGGGGGCCCTCGGCGCCCTCCGACGCGTGCCCCCAAAGCCAAGGGCGCGTTCCTGGCCTGCCTCTCAGGTGAGGCAGCGCCGTGGAGATAGCACAGCTGGGACACACGGCCCTTGGAGGGGCTCGGAGGGCTTTTGCTGGCCTTTCGCCATCCTTCCCTGTGCCCCGGAGGAGTTTTGTAAGGAGACGGGCCTGATTTCACCGACGGCTGCGTGACGGCTTCGGGATCAGGGGAAAAGGCAGCGGGTTCCCTCCTGTCGCGGTCAGGGGGTGACCACGCGAAACCTCTCGGGGTGACTCATTATTCACGGCTGCTTCTGCTCCTCGCAAATAGGAGATGGCCTTGGCGATGCTGAAGCGACGGAGGAGGTGATCAGTTGGAAGGAGCCGCTCGGGGTGCTGCTATCAGCTGTGCCGAGATAGGGAGGTGAGAGGCAGCCCTTCCTGCCCAGCTCCAGCCCGCCTGGCACGCTGGTTGAATTTCTTTGTTTACCGAGGGCCGTGCGCTCTTTCCACATCGGGCTGGGGACGGGGTGGGGGAGGGAGGACTAATTATCTCCAGAGAGAGGCTTTTAATGCTATTAGCCGAAGGAATGGGCTTCGTCTGGGAGCTGAATGAATCGATTGTGTGAAATAACATCGAGCACCAAAGATAGGAGAATTGAGAGCGGTCCAAAGGAGCGTTCCCCGCTGAACCCTGGAAATAGATTTATTTTTTTTCCCCCCAGTCCGTTGGCTAGCAGGGAACGGGTAAACAGATTGTTAACTTTATTCTTTTGTGCTTTCGGCATGCTGATTGCAAACCAGTTAGGGATTGGAAACCAGTTAGGGACTGCTTACCTGCCAGCTGTGGGGCTGAGCCACCAAGGGGAGCCGGGCGACGCGTCGTCAGCGAGTAATTAGCCGTGTCTGCTGGGTGTCGGGGGGCACAGAAGGTCGGTTTGAGCAAGCCTGGCACTTCCCTGCCCCTGCACCGAGCTCCAGCTGCCGGCCTTTTGAAGCAGATTTGGGGAAGATCGTTGGACTTTGGTGGAGCTGAACGGGGATCGAGCTTTGGGGTCTGAACCTTCTCACCTTGCGGCCTCCCGGAGGCTGCTGCTGACGGTACGAACCCCCCCTGGCAGAGATGTTGGGCACCGACAGCCCGGTTTCCCTTTAGCTAACTAACCCACGAGATGTGCTGCCGTGGACTCGTCTGAAATGGATGGAGATGAATCCCCGCCATCGATTTTTAGCTGGAAGCAGCCTCCTAAGAGGTCCGGGAGGGCTTCCTTCATCGACCGCCTGTCTGCGGGAGGGCCGCGTCCTTGCGGAGGTGTCTGCGGTTCTGCCCTGCAGACAGCGAGCTTCTAAGGGCGGAAGCAAGAAAAAATTGGCCCAAATCCTGCTGAGAAGCCTTGGTTTGTAAACCTGGCTCAAGGTTTGAGAGGCATCGTCTTGTTCCGTACCGGCACAGCGTTTAGCACCAGGGTTTTCTCAGGGCTCCGCTGCCACAAACCCCATATCATGGGGGGGTCCCAGTGAAAAAGGAAAAAGGTTCTGGCTCTCTGCGACCCCAGGAGGTCAGGATTGCAAGCCAGCGCTCTCTGCCATTTGCTCTGGTGCCCGTGGCTTCACCGAGGCTGCTCGAGGACGTGAAGCTTCCAGAGGTGCTTATGGATGGGGGAAAAGCCAAAGGTCGCCGCCTTCGGGGAATGAGCTTTGAACAAAGCGTGCAACTGTGTCTGAGCCAGTTTTAAGGGGACTTCGGCATTTGCTGTACTCGCATGCCTTTGCGACAGTTGTGCTCCTGTCTAATTCTTCCCTCTCCTGCTCGCAAAGTCGGATCGGGAATTTATTGATGTTATTGATTACTCTCATCTCCAAAGCTGCTCCGATTTCCAAAGCTGCTTTGGTGTGTTGTCAGGATCTGCAGGAAGCAGCTTTGCAGGTATGGCCATCGCCAGCGAGCCTGCGCGTCCCGGTGCGGGAAACTTCAGCGGGTTTCCACAGGGACAGAGAATTCGGATCGGGCTCTGGCTGAGCAGGCTGCCTCGGGTTCCCTGGGTTCGAGTTTGGTGCCGAAAGAGAGCAAATAATTAGAAGCAAACTCTTTCTCCCTTAGATCTTTGATTAGTAGCAGGAGAGAAAGGGGCATGTTCCCTGTAGGGTCACCGAGGCTTCATTTACCTTGTGCTGAGAGGTAAATTAGTGCTCATACCCTGCCATAACTTGACCCGGATCCTGTTCCTCCCGGCTGTGGATCGGGCCCACAGGTGAGCGAGGTCACAGAATTTTTCATCTCGTGCTTCCAAATCAGCTTTTAAGGTACAGTCCCGTCATTATCGACTAAAAACAGCCAGCAGGGAGATTGCCGGCGTGTTCAAACACGATTTCTCTTGGCTCAGCCGCTCCTTTTTAGAAGCAATATCAGCCTTTGGGGTGGAATTGTCAGATGAGTGCTGTCGGGCTGTCTTGGCTTGTGCTGTTTGACAGCAGGTTTGAAGTTAGCTGTGGCTTTAGGCCATCTGGCTTTCCTGTTACCTGCTCGGCGCAAAGGGAGGGTAGTGAACAGAGGGCCAGCACTGGTGGAGCTTGAGCAAAATTCATACCTGCTCGCTCAGCCCGGCACCTGATATTCCAAGGAGCGGCTTTTCCTGCTGTTATTGTTCTGTTTCGCTTGTCTCGTAAATACTGGGTTATTTTTTTTTTCCTGGATTGGAAGATAAAATAGGGTTTGCAGGAAGGGAAGTGCCCGGGCTGGAAAACTCTGCTCACGCGTGGGCTGCTCTGCCTGGCGCCGGGATTCAGGCTGGCTCCTCCTGCACCTCGTAACGCAGCCAAGCGACAGCCTCACCGTGTCTTCTGGGGGCGTTGGTGGAGAAAAGGTGGGAAACGTTCAAGGTGAATTCACCCAGCAAGCTTTTTGGGCTTTCTTGGCTATGGGGCAACGTGTTCGGAAGCTGTCCGCGAGGCAGGGAGGTCGCTGTGCGGACGCATCAGGTTTGGAAAGCAGAGCGAGGGAGCGCTGCGAGACTGCTGCATCTCCGGAATCAGTCTGACACCGGTGATTACGTTAATCAGCAGTTCTCCTCTGCTTTTAGCTTCAGAACGAAGCCTTCAATCTGAATCCTAATGGCCGGGTTCTGTACCTGTCAACCAGTCCCTGAGCACGGGGGAAATGAGGATGTTTGGGTGGACAGGAGGCCTAATTTAGCTCCCAGCCGTGCCGCTGCCTTGCTGTTTGATGTCAGGCAAGCCACGCTTTCCTGTACCTGTTTCATCCTCCGCAAGATTAAAAGCGCTTAGCGAGGGCGTTGTCATGCTCTTGTTCATAGCTGGAGGGAAATATTAATTGCATCTCAGCCTTGAGGGCCGTAATTAGCAGCCAGGTTATACTGGTCTGGGTCCCATCTCTTACGTGTTGCGCAGTGTGTGGATGCGGCCCTTAGGAAGGAGAATGTGAGTAACAGGAGGAAGAAGCCTTTATCTGAGCATTGCACGTCCGTGTTGGGTAAGTCCGGCAGCGTGGACGGGTAACTGCTGCTGTGGTTTGGCCGAATCAGCGGCGTTCGAGCAGTTGCTTCTTCGTTTGCACCGCGTCCAAATGCGCGCTGGCCATTGGGAACGTGCTTTTGAAGTTTGAGCTCTGTGCTTTTTTTTTTTTAATTTGAACGCTTTGCCAGGTTTCACACTGGCCTTGTCTGCCTGCGGGTATTGTTTTCTGTGGTGTTTCTGTACGGGGGAGGATTTTTCAGAGCTTTGCTGGTGTAACAAGAGCAAGTTTGCCTTGATTCTGCTGTACGTTACTGCTACTCGCGGGAAGTGGTATTTATAAAACCGGCGTGCTGTGTTTCAGCGTGGAAAGGGAGGTGGCGGGAGAAACTAAAAGACATCTGTTTCCCTTCCGTATAGATTGTGTAGGTGATGCTCTTAAATGGAGAGAGCAGCAGTCCTTGAATAAACACTGGAGATATTAACGCTTCTAACTAGTAAATGTATGGGTAATCTCCTCTTTTGGAGGCTTGATTCTGATTTGAGAGCAGCAGTCTCTGGGGAAAATGAAACCTGTCTTTAAATCCACTTTGTTCAGCCCTTAGTTTGGGACCTGCTGCTAAGCCAGGCCATCTTCCCCAGCCTTCCTATGGCCCCTAACCCAAGCAGCAAAGAAGGCGAGGAAAGTTAAATGTTTGTGGGATCTCAGTAAAGCTGCAGGTCCGCAGCTGATGCGGTTTTGGTCCCGTGGGCTGCCCCCAGCGCCTGCAACGCCGGCCTGCGCCCCGCTGCTGGGCGCTTCCGTGTCGGCCGAGGCGTACCTTTGTTTCAGGGAGCTGATTCATGGCCCTGTGCGTTTAATCACGGTTTCTATAGCAGTGAAATCTTTAACGAGAGGGTGGAGTTTGCTTGCAGTTCACTGCGGGTTTGGGGTGAATGTCGTGGCTGATTCCTGGAGGTTTTCTGCTGATCGGTGATTTTTATGGGATTAATGGTGTAGGATGCTCTGTGTTCGTGGTGCGTTAAGCACGAGCATTTCTTCAGTTTTTGTACTGTGCTGCCTTGCTAAGGAAATGCAGGAGGAGGATTCTTTATGTTGTGATAAGTTCAGCTTCCCACCTCCTGATTATCAGTCAAGGTAGCAGAACCGCTGGATCACACGTGGCTGGATGGTGTCGTGTCCTTCCAGCACCCTCCACAAATCGTTCCTTCGGGCTTCGGCATTATGCAGTCCCTTCTGCTGGCTCACGCGCTGTCGGGGCACTCTTTGCAACTGCTATTTAACCCCACCTTACTGAAAACCTCAAACTCCTAGGTGTTCCCAAGGTGACTTTGCTGCGGAGGCAATTCGAGCCTTCCTTCTTAGTGCCAGGAGCAAGGATTTTGATTTGCATAATCAAGATAACGTGGAGGATAGGGTTTCTTTGTGTATTTAAAGCTGTGCGGCGTCTTGCTCTCGTGTCCTGACAAAATACGGTGCGTTGTGGAGCTTATATTGCAGGGTTGGTCTGGGAGAAGTGCTTTAGCTGAATGTGTCCTCAGGAGCTGGCTGGCCTGCTGTCAGCGAGTTCAGCTTCAACAAAAAATGGCTAATTGAAAACTTGTGTGATTCTATGAAAACCTCGTCTTGAAGCTGGCATTAGCAGTCGCTCTGGAGGATGCATGACAGCCTGTGCTGTTGTTTGCCTGCTCCACTGTCCACTCTGTGCATCCTCGCTTCCCTTTGGAGTGTGAGTGCCATCGAAGCAAACAGACGGAGCCTTCTGGTCCCAACTTCAGGTTCTGAAGTGGCGTGGGACTTGCCCCTGGCAGCGAGGGCAGCTGAAATGGGAATGTGTTGGGAGTGGATTTGTGACTGCGTGAATCAGAACCGGTGGATTGTCAAGAGTCTGCCAGAGACGCCGGTTAAAAATCCTGGTTCTCAACTGCGTGCAAGATTCACCGGTGGCGGGCTGACTTTTGCCCGTGTCCCATGGGTGTATTGGGTTAAACGGCTGTTCTCAAGCCCCAGCAAAGCAGTCGGGGTGTTTGGCACACGGGGAGGTGCGTGCCAGCAGGCTGCTCAGTGCTTCCCTTTGTGGTGTGGCTGTGGGCAGCCTTCCGTGCCTGTTCCTTGTGGTTTCAGGTGCAGAGAGGCTTTGCCCGCTGCTCAGAGGCGTTGCAGGTAACGTGGAGGTCCCGGTTTATTTGCCTGTTCCAATTGTGTTGAAGGGAGAAACTCACTTTGAGTTCTGCTTGTAGTAGTTGGGGCACGAGGTCATCTAAAACTGTATTTGTGGAGCTTTCTCACAGTGCAGGCTTGAGTCTTAAATTCAGCATCCCCACAAGCTCTGTCTTCAAGAATAATTACTTACTAGAAAGCTGTATTTGGGAAGCCTCTAATAGGGCTGTGATGTGGAGCAATGGCCATTTGCCTGTGTTTAAAGTAGCCGGCGCGGGGTGCAATGTTTGCTGTCATTTAGGGAGCTCGGCAAACAATTTCATTCAGCACTCTTCTGTCTTTTAAGCAGATTGGATAGATTTTGTGAGTCTGGGCAGCCAGAGGGGTGTTTCTGTCAGGTGAGACACTGCTGTTTTGATGGGATGAAGTACAACGATGCGTGTGATTCGTAAGAGCGAGTCTCTGCCAGATTCCCTAAAGAGCATGTAGGGGGCCAGGAGAAGAATGAGGAAGATTTTACAGCCTCTGGTGCTTGTTGTTCTCGGTGTGTGTGGCAAAGCACACCAGGAATTACCTCCTGCGATTACTTTTCCCCTCAGCAAAGCCAGCAGGCCCTGCCGTGACTCCCTGCAGGCCGCAGGGCCTGCGCTGGTGGCCGTGAGGCAGGAGGCCGGCCCCCACTTCAGCATTTTATTGCCTATTCTCAGTGCTATTGCTTCATTTGTGAAGGGGTTATTTCCTTCCTGTGCTGTGGGGCTGGATGGGAGGAGGGCACACAAGAAAGTGGCGGCCTGTGGGGGTGTCTGGGGCAGGTCGCGCCTCAGCCCCACCAGGACCCGCTCCGTCAGCCGCAGGCCCCGCAGTCAGAGGGGTGTTAGGGGATGGGAGTTTAATTGTCCTGCGTGTTCGAGCTGTTTTGGGGCTGGAGCACTGCTGATGGACGTCGTGGTCCCTTAACAGCACGTTTTGTTAGGCAGGCTCTGCCGTGAGGCTTTGTGTCCCCGGCCTCTGCGGGACAAAGACTGCTGGAAGCAGCGTGGGGCTTCTGTGTGGTGCTGGAATCTGGAAATGCCTTTAATTGTGAGGGTAGCAGGTGGCTTTTTCACCTCTGTTTATTCCAGCGTAGAGTGTGGGGTTTTGTTGATGGCTGCTCGGAGGAAATGGGAGCAATGAGGGGCAGAAGGAACTGGTTGAACTGGAATCCCAGTGCTGCCGGCCTTGGGCTGGGAGCTTGCTCAGGGAAGCGTTTCAAAACCTGCGGCTGGCATCCGTCGGCACTGCAGGGTTTTGCTCCGCAGCACATTGGGAGGGTTTAATGGTAGCTTTGTAGCAGAGACCTCAAATCATCTTCTAAACGTGAGCAAACAAATCCTGTTCTGTCAAAATTGTGGATGCTCGGGGGTATCCGGCTTCGACAGGCACGGCTTGGTCTGAGTGGCACAAACGGCACGGAAAGGTAAGGCTGGCACCTTGATGAGGGAAGGGTGAACGGAGGAGCAGGCAGGATCCGATAGTTCACAGCAGGATTTTCAAGCCTGTTTGTGGTGCTGGGAGCCTTGCTGCCCTCCTGCCTTGGTTTTATCCCTTCTCTGGGACTGCATGTGGCATGCTTCAGTGCCAGACCTCCGTTTTGGGCTGCAGCTGTGTAAACACCTAAAACTGCTCCACGTAGAGAAGAAGAGGGGCCCTGTGTATTCACTCCTTTCCTTTATACTGGAACAAGTGTTTGTGGGCCATGTGACAAACAAATTGAGGAACTGAAATGGATTAAAACCAGCTGTTTCTTCAGCAGGCTGGTTTCGGCTGGGGTCAGCTGCTCCGTGAGCTTCCCGATGCCAGCAGAGAGGAGGGCGGGCAGAGCTGCTCCCTGCAGCCGAGTCTGACACCACGGCTCCTTCTGCGTGAGGCATTTTGGGGGTTCAGGTGTGGTTTCTCTGGTCTGTGCCTGGTTATCCTCACCTGGTGCATGCACATTGACTCATGCTGCTCCCTCGAGGAAGCTTTTGTGTTCGGTTATTTCTCCAGCTTTGTTTTCAGCTCAAGCTGACCAGCAGTCCGTGTCGCTGCAGGCAAGGAGGAGCTGAGCTGAGCTCTGTAGAGTTCTGGTGGTTGGCTGTGGGGGCTCCTCGGGGCTGGCAGTTCTTGTGGGAAGCCTGTTCTTTGCTTTGGGTCACGCAGGTGAATGCTTCCTCCTGTCAAAAAGCTTATTTCATCCCATTTACATTATCAAGACATCGGAGAAGTTGGGGTGCTTTGGCTCTTGCTGTGGTGAGCTCTTTGCTGCAGGTACAGGAATGGGACACAAAGACCTCATTAGTTTGTGCTGTGGCCTGCAGCTCGACTCTGCAGCAAGATGGTTAACTCAGAGCTAACCTGAGACCAAAGGGCAACCAAATGAAGAAATTTGCCACTTCGTTCCCTTTGGTTGTTAAAATGAGGATGGAGCTGGGGAGGTGTCATGGTCAAGCGGCTTGAGCTCATCCCTGTGGCTCTCTCACCCATCCCAAGGACAGGAGAGGCCACGCAGGAGCAGTTCCAGGCCCCAGCAAACCTCCCTACATCACCAGCAGGGTGTGTGCCTGGTAGCTGTCCCCGCAGACCTGCGTGCTGGCTGTTGGCACGTGCAAGCACACGCATGTTAGCTTGTGTCCCATCAAAAGCCACGGTAGGTTGGTGTTCCTTTGGGTGTGGGTGTTTTACAGCTCACCCGATTCCGGAGCGGCTGCTCGGTGCTGTCACCCAGCCGCTGGCTGTAAGCCGCGCGTCCAAACACCGCTGTTTGCAGACACCTCTTTAAGAACCGGAGTGTTCCCCTCACGGAGTCATTTAGGAAGTGCCCGGGTAAAGGCCAACCCCGCAGCTGGCTGACAAGCACCCTCTGGCCTCAAGTGAATTGCATCATCTGTCTGGCTGATGTCAGAGGAAGGATACCGACCGGTCCTGAAGGCTGCTGTGAGCGTCAGTAATTGACAGAGGAGGCCCGTGAAGGAGGCTCGGGATGGATCAAGCTGCAGGTCCTTTTTACAGCGAGACAGCCAGTCCTCGATGACCTTTCTTATTGCACACTGAGCTTCTCTTTGAGGAACCTGTCGCCGTAGGTTGGTGTAATCTGTGCAAATGCGACCATTTTTTGTCCTCTCAGCACAGCTTGAGAGAAGTGTTGGGTGTTGAAGGGGTGGGAGGGCCGGGACCGAGCTGCTTATCTCGCATAGCAGAGCTACGCCGCAAGGCTGCTGAATGTGTGCCCTGCACGTGTGCCAGGGTGTACGTGTGGGAGAGGGCTGCTGGCAGCACTGGGATCTGTTCCTGAGAAGGGCATGGGGCTGGGGCAGGGGTGGAGAGGTGCTGAGCCCCGTGTACGTCCGGCAGCGCTGTACACAAGCAGGACACGCTGTGCCGCGTCCCCGGAGCTCAGGGCATCGCCTCGGAAGCACGGGCTGTGCCGAAACATCTTTCTTCTCTTTCAAATGGGAACTTTCACCACCTGCTGCCTACTGCTAGGACCCCAAAAGGTGTGTTTTGCAGGACTAATGTCAGCTTTCAATTAAAACGGAGCCGTTCCCCAGCTGTGGGTAAGGACACAATCCTAATGTGACTTCAGCATCTCTTTACGTTTCCAGAAATGCTCTCGGTTTATATGTGTGGCTTCCAGATCTGCACGCCTGGAGCTCGCTCAGAGCCGCCTTTAAAGTCTTGAAAGCAGAGTCAAGTGGGTTTAATTTCTCTAGTTTGTATGGGTCAGCACAGATTTAGGTCCCGTGAGGGTTAACATCTCTTACAAAATGTGGAACAGGCATATTGAGTGACCGCGTCCTTCAATTTCACTCATTTTTTACAATCTCACTCCTTTTTTTACAATCTCACTCCTTTTTTTACAATCTCACTCCTTTTTTTTACAATTTCACTCCTTTTCTACCTATTGGGTTGCGCTGATGGACCGAGTCCCTTCCCTTCTTGATACTCATCGTGAGCGCTGCTGGAGGCGGAGGGGCTGGGGTACTTGTGCAACCATTCCTCGTGCCGGCACCTATCAAGAGGCCTTGTTTGCTGAGCAAACCAGCAGTTTCTGGGCCGCTTGATAGCTGTGCTGGGGAGCGGGGGGGTCAGCGTGTTAACGAACCTGCTCCGATGTCCAAGGACACAGCATTCAAACAGCACAAAAAGGCTGAACCCGGCGTAAGGGAGAGGTCACCAGAAAATCACGGCTTCCAGCTCATTTTTAAGGCTTTTTCCCAGTATGGATTTGGATTTTAACTCTTCGGTGAAGCTCCTGACGTGCACTCACCGGCGTTGACTCGTGCCCACCGTGAGAGGCGTGCGTAATTCGCGCTCAGCTCTTGGATCTCGCCGGGGTGAGGTGAGCCAGCCGGGGGTGCGGGCACCGCCTGGGATCGGCGTGGTTTTGTAGCCCGGTTACGGCGGAAGGTCCTTTTGTGGCCGAGAAGAAACAGCGGTTGGTTTGCTTGAGCTCTTAGCGCAGCTAAGGCTGGAAATTACCTTTCTGGGGTGGGTGAAGCGGCAGCGTTCCTGTTCCCGGGGGGGTCGGGGCAGTGTCGCCGCTTCTGCGCACCAATTCCACGATTTTCCCGAGCCTTGGTGAACCTATCAGGCCAAAACCTGCAGCAGGTCTGGAAGGAGAATGGCCGAGTGCGAATTAGCAGCGGGGCTGATCCCTTCCCGAGGCTGCTTGGAGGAGCACTACGGAAGGCACCGCTTCTCCCCGCCGTCAGAATCAGCCCAGGGCGTGTAATTAGCGCAGTCCTCACGTCGATGCCATTAGGAAACTTGGTGCACAGCGGTGGGAATGGCACTTATTTTTTTTAAAAGGCCGTGTTCCTGCTCAGAAACTTTAGGGGCTTATTTTCACGCTGGGATGCCGTCCTGCCCCAACTGGGGTTGGAAAGGGTTTGCCAGCTCAGTAATGGGAATTCGTCCATGTTCCCTGCTGTGGTCGGGGCACCTTTTATTGGAGCTGGAGCTGTGGAACACAGCCAGAACAAACTGTGCGGGGCGGCCTCCTGTAAGGAAATGTCTTAATCAGAAATAATTAAATTCTATAATCAGATAATTAAATAATTGAATTGTATTGAGATTGGGAAGGAGAAAGGAGGCTGCAGCTCAACTACAAACGACAGCGGCCGCGCAGGAGGCAGGGCTTCGATCCCGAGCAGCTGAGCTGTGCCCAGCGCAGGAGCGCTGCCTCGATGCTCAAATCACCGAGGACCCCTACGCAGCGCAGCTTTCCGGTGCATTCTTTTTGCTCAAGAAATACAAACTTGGTTTTCAGCATCTCAGCGCTGCCCCTTCCCCGATACGCTGCGCTACGCCGACAGGGAGCATCGGGCTTCAGCTTTGGGGCCGCGTGTCTGCTTGCTGGCGTTCATGCGAGAGCTTGACAGGGGCTCAACTCATTCCCGTTGCTTCTCAGGCAACAAGGAACGCTTCGCAGGCTAGCCCTGCGGCGGCTGAGCTGAAGAGCGGCCTCGTTTCGGGGAGGAAACGGCGGTTGCACGTGAAATCTCCTACCCAGTCATAATTCCGGGGGCATTACTGCAGCGTGTGCTCAGCTGCTTTGTTTTCACCGAGAGCTTGACGAAAATGGAAACCACGAAACTAAGGCCAAGGTGGTTTGTGTCGTATCCCAGAAGCCAGAGGTGAGCAACCCTTCGTTACGTGCCCTTGGGGTGCGTGTCCTGGCGTCGGGCACGCCGTGACGGGAGGCTTGCCTTGCTCCGGCATCCCGACGGGCTCGCTCCTGCGCTTCGTGGCCAACAACGGCGAGCAGGGAGCTGGGATCGTACTTTCGGTGGCGTTTGTGTAACGGGTTTTGTTGGCTGGGTTCTGCGGGGAGGCCCTGCTGGGCTGTGAGAGCAGCTCTTGGTGCTTGGAGAGCTGCAGGCTGCCTGGGGATCGGGGAAACCTTGGTGCTGAATCCGTCACTGGTCCCCGTGCAGACTCAAAAAGAGCGGGAGATGTTAAAAACGGGGAAGACGGGACTTCGCGTTCGATTCATTCATTAGGAGTTGGGCTTGATGATCCTTGTGGGCCCCTTCCAACCGGGGATGTTCTCTAATATTTGGCTGGCGGGTCCGTTGATTTCCATCACAAAGTTGCCGTCACGAGTCTGCTTTGTGGTATTGGGTCTAGCTCCGCGTGGGCTGTCCCGGGCTTGTGGTCTCCTGCAGGTTCCTCACCTCGCAGGCAGGACTCCGGTCGCTTCCAGTTGCATCTGCACTTCTCTAAGAGTAACGTAGATCCGTGCCTGCCTGGAGCCCTCCTCCAGCCGCGTCTGCACCGCGTCTGCTCCCCCAAAAAGACAAACGAGCGGCTTGGGGAGTGCAACAGGCTGGGAAAGATCTGGGAGAGAAGGAAGGCTCGTGTCGGTGGCCAGCTTTAGGGCGGTCAGGCTTGTTCAAGGCTTGGTTCTGAATATCCACAGGCCCGAGGAATCGGGACCAGCTCCTGAATGCCTTCAATTTACACTGGTGTAGCCCTCTGCAAGATGGATGGGATGCCAGGCACTTCCCGGTCTCCCGTGTGCTTCCTGTTAGTGCGCTAATTAAATTTCTCCAGGCCTTGCTGTGCTGCAGGAGCCGAGGCAGGTATTTTTGGAGCTATTGAGGCAGCGACGATATTGCTCCGATGTGGGGCTGCACTCGAGAATTCGGTTTGTCGTCTCGCGTGTCCTAAAAGCCGAAAGAAATGGAACGTGCGGCCTGCTCTGAACCTCGGCTCTCCTCCTCTCCTCTCGGGGTGCCCGGATTTCTCAGGCTACGAGCAGGATGGCAGAATTGCCGTCTTCACCGTCCAAATTAATTAACGCATTTCGGTAACTTGTGTGCCTTGATAGATTGAAATCCCAGGTGACGGTTTTGTGGATGACCAGAACATCTTCGATATCCCGACGTAATGAGATCAAGCTTGGTCCCCCGGCTCTTTTCTTCTAAATTTCCGCTCCGGGTTGCCTTTGGTTCCCATCTCAGGTCCCTGCGTCGTGTGTACGTCCTCCGCTCGTGTACGGAGGAGGTTTTTGCAGACCCGTTGTGCGGCTGTGGGGCAGTTTGTGAGCGACGTGGCGCTCCCGCCAGCCAGAACCTTGTCTTTTAGGCAACGTTTCCAAGCTGTATCGCTGAACGCCGGGCAGACGGAGGCCGGGGCGCTAAACACCAGACGCGTGGTGACCCGCAGGTGATGAGCACGTCGTCAAGCCTTCTAGGGAGCCTTCCACACCTCACCAGCAGAGGTAAAGCTCAAGTTTTACAGCTCGGCTGTCAGCCAGGAATCCCGAGGGGACAGTCTCTTGCTCCCGGTGGCTTAGGGCTTGCGTTTTTGGGGAGGTCGACCAAGGAACAGCCGCGCTGCCTCCCTTTGGATGCTCTCATTCCTCCGTCAGCTTCCCCAGTACCTATGGGCGCTTGTGCAGGAACGAGGGGGCTTTCTGCTTTAATTTTACACCGCCTTCGTCAGGGAGGTGATTTTGGTCGAGGCAAGCCCTTCGGCTGCTTCAAGCACAGCGCGCCGGGAAGCTGCTGTGCCCTGCTCCTGCTGCAGGCTTTTTCCCCGAGCACATCCCCACCTCCAGCGTTGGTCTGGAGGCGAATCGGTGTCACTGGGAGCTGGACTGGGAGGACCTTGGAAGTTCCACTTGGTGCCCTGCGTTCTTCCAGGCTCCCGGCTTTTTGTTTCAGGTTTGGTAAACGTGGCTTGCTCGGTGAGAGGCCGGAGGGGGCTTTTTTGGGGGGAGTTTGTGAGCTGTTTGGAGGAGAACAATGGAAAACCTCGGCTGTTTGGCGTGTTGGCTGAGCAGGCTGGCCGGGTGGGAGCCCCGTTTGGGAGATTTCATTTCCTCTTGACGTGCTTTATGCTGGAAGTTATCCTGCCTTGAAGGGGGGGGGAAACCGAGGCACGGGCAGACCAATGCCTTGTCCGAGCTGCAAGCGCTCGGCGCAGCCGGTGAGCGTGAGGGTTCGCCAAACGAGCCGTAAAAGTGACGGAAGTGGTGAAAAAAGCCCCCGGCCGAGCACACCTCGCAGCCGCAGAGCTTCCAAAATCCACGCCGGTGATGGGAGATGACTGTGCCACCCGCAGGCGGCTGCCACGCTGCGGAAGAATACGGCTGTTGAGTTTGTGTCCCGTTATTAAACGCTGGATCTGCGACGGAAAGCTGCCGCTTCCGTTGTGTCGCCTGCTCTGCGTCGATTTCCCCAAGCTAATTATTCGGGTATTTAAATGGCTTTTATGGTTCTAGCTCCGAATTTTCCCTCTCTTTCCGTTACGCTTGTCGCTTCTCCCACAAAGCCTGTCCCTCCTGCCCAGCAGCCGCCGCGTTTGGCTTTTCAGCAAGCGCAGAGCTCCGGGTCGCGGAGCTGGGCCCCTCGTCAAGCCGAGGAAGCTGCAGGACCGCTAACGATCGCTGCCTGATCGGGAATATTCGGATTTACTGAGCGGGAACATTCGGATTTACCTCCGGGACGCGGAGGAGTCGACCTCCCCTTCGCTCTGCCTGCGGTTTGCGCGGGACAGACTGGGTGAGCGGAGGACGTTGGAAGCGGAGCTTTGCAGCAAGCGGTGTCGAAGCGATGATAATTGAAGGCCGTGAGCCAAACGGGAGTGGAAATGATTTGTTACTAGATGAAGTCAGGAAAATAGACGAGCATTTTGGCTTCTGCTGACCCGCACAAGGGCTCGTGCGTCTCCTCCTGTCCCTCCTGCTTGGCCCAGGAGGTTGGAGCTACCCTCGCACCTTGCCTTTAATTTTCCAGTGGTGCGCTCCATCAGTTCTTTTCCTGCTGGCATGCAGCAACGGTGTGCCAGGAGAATTTCCCTATGATATTTAAACTCTTCCGCACCCCTGCTATAAGCCGCCCCCTGGGAGAAGCGCTCCGTGCTGCTGAGTTATTTTGCTTCGTAGGAAAGCATTTTAATGTTGGTTACCGCGCTCTTCACCGCCCGGCTGGCGGATGAATCGAGTTCCTTCAGCCCTTCCCCGAGGACTTGGTGGGGCTCCCCGGGCAGCGTACCCGTGGTGTCAGGTGGAGTTACCTCGGCTTGGCACAAATCCTCTCCTCTGGGACGGCTGAGAGGATAACACGTTGTGTTTTTCAGTGCGTTTATAAAAAAGGATGGGCGACCAGCTCTGGTGGTGCGCTCGGTAAGGAGCATCCTGTCCCTCCCCCACCCCTTTTCTTTTTTCCAGGCAGCCTCTGGTTTTGTCTCCTTGCAGTCAGAGCCCTGCGGTAGCTGCCCAGCTGCTGCCTGAGCTGAGGACGGGTGATTTAGAGCTGAGCCAGCACAGAAAATGCCTTGGAGCGCCCAAGGCGAGCCTGCCGGGAGACGCAGTGTGCCACCTCGCCTTGGGGGAGCCGTCAGTCCTGTACTTTAGCCGGGAGGGGGAAAAAAGCAGCCCACGCTGGCTTGGTTTTAGTTGGACTTCGAGCTGGGGCTCTCAGGGTCCTGTCCCCAGCCTGGTGTGCTCCTGCGGGCGGTTTGGTTTGTATTTGGGGCGGCCGCGAGGCCGTCCTCCTTTCTTGTGTGGGGTTAGCTGGGAAAAAGCCACCACCTTGCTGTTGCGAGCTCGGAGGTGGGTCAACGGAACAAGAATATATTCCTAGACGGGCACAGCTAAAAAACAAACCATAAAGGCGATGTGTTTGAACTCAGGAGGCAGACAAAGGCCGTGCTGCTGCTGCCCGGGGTGCCGAGGGGCATCGAGAGCGGCGGCAGGAGCTGTGCTGGGAACCTCACGGGCGGAGGTGCTCGCAGCCACGCCGGCAGAGGACGGATGTCCTTGGCTCATCCAGCCGGTGTCCAGCGGGCTGCCGGCGTTAATATTCCAGGCACAAACGTGCCCCCGGAACGTGCAAAGCTCAGCGCAGCCTGTGCAGGAATGCCCTTGAAAGGGAAATGGAAGCGAACTCCCTGGTGGCTCTGGGGGAGCAGGAGGGCTGCCGTCATCGGCGCTGGGGTTAGCGTAGGCTTCCAGGCGTCTGCTTTGCTTTCTCTCCTGCTTTCCCTTCCCCACGGGGCAGGCAGGGAGACCCGGCCTGCCGACCCCAGGGGAGTTCGGGCTGTGTGCAGGCGCTGGCTTGATACCCGCAAAAAACCTTTGTGCTCTTCTGCCTTCGACGGGGAGCCTTCGGGTTGGTTTTTGCACGTGGCGTCCTCGTTGACGCAGGCTTTAGGATCAGTGTGAGCCATACCAGGCGAGTTAGCTCTAATTTAGGGGTGTTAACGAGCTGAGCTTGAGGGATCCTCAAGGTGTTTCCTGACGAACTTCAGCACCACCCACCTCCGGGGCAAAGACCGCCTTGGGTGCCCGCCTCGCTGCCCCTATCCCTGCGAAGCCCTCCAGAAGCTGTGCTTGCCAGCGATGTTTTGCGCATGAATTAATTAATACCGAGGCGTTCTCCCCGTCGCAGGACAGAGGTACAGCCCCGAGCACGGCTGCCTGATCCAAAGCAGCCTCTCGCCCACGCGGCTCGCCGGAGCGAGGCCCCAGAGCCCTGCCTCGTTCCGAGGCGGCAGCGGGGCCGTGCTGGGGTCTCCGGGTGACTCCAGCCTCTTCGCTCCCGCAGCGGGGACGTGCCGAGGTGCTGAGCCCTCCCGTGGGGAGGGGTTGGGCTGAAAGAGCCTACGGATAAAGCTCTTCCCCTTGCCCCCCGTGCTGCGCCCGTTGACGTTTCTTGTGTTTGTCGTCTTAATTTGAGCTGCAGGCTCCCCAGGACAGAGGCTGCCTCTTCCTGAAGCGCTGAAGGTGTTTCTGTGGCGCTGCACACGTAGGTCGGAATCGAGATGTCCGCCGATTTCCCCAAAATCGGTTCCTCTCGCACCTCATTTCAGAAGTTTCTCCAAAGAAAAGCCGGGTTTGCTGCTAACCCTGCTTCCTCCTCCTTGTCCTCCTTCCCCGGTACGTTCAGAGCTGTCTCGCCGTTCCGTGAGCTCTGCAGTACTTCCGTGCACGTGCGGGGCTGGTTTTGCTAGATAAGCATTAGCCGTTCCCTTTTGCGGGAAGCACATGTCCTTTCGAGGAGGCAGACGTGATTTTTTTTCCCCGGCAGGGAAGGTTTGATGCTTTGCAGATGTCACACCTCGCCTTCGCTTCGCTTTTCGTTCGCTACAGGCGTGCTCAGAGGCTGCCGACGTCTTCGGAGAGGGGTGAAGGCAGCACGCTCCTGGTCCTGGTTTGGGGCAGGATTCCTGCTCTGGGTTCTCCGCCTGTCAGTTCCGTGTGGGCTGAGCAGAGCTGGTGGGGAAGTGAAATGAACCCCGGGCTTCGGTCACGCTTGGGAATTTAATCCGTCTCAATTTTGTTTCCTGTTTTTTGCAGGAATTGCTCAGAAAGCTGGTGTGCAAGAGGAATGGAAGAGAACACCGGTGAGTGCTCGGGTGTGTTACCGTCGGTTGGTGACCTGTTCTTTTTGTTCGCTCAGTGCTGTCATGAGCCTTGTTGTTTCAAACGTCGTCAGACGTGGATGATTAGAAACCGAGGTCGTTTCCCAGATGCATCAGTTGCGGCTCTGCTGCAGTAACGGTGCGGATCAGAACCCATCAGAGCTGCGTGCTGTACGTCTGGAAGACCTTTTTTGAAATCTCCCGTCTGTGAAAGCCGGAATACAAGCTTCCCGAATATCTCTTGAAAACAAATAGCGTCCCCTTTCTGAATGGGCAGGGGGCTAGAAGTGCTGAGCTGGTGTGTGAGCTGAGCGAGGCACGTGGCAAGCCAGAGGAAGGATCCGCTCCTGGTAGTTCCTGATTTCTTTCAGAATTTATTTCCCTAGGCTGCTCTGTCTTGCAGATTATTTTTTTTAATTAAAATTTGGCTTTAAAGCTCTCGCTTTAGGCGCTGCCTGCTGCTTGACCGGAGGCAAGCGAGCTCTTTGCCGTGAGGTTTAACCGATGCAAGCAGGCATTTGGTTGCAACCAAACCTGCTGGAGTTTGGGCTTAAAGAATGCTTCAGTGACTTTTCCAACCGCTTGCCTAACGTGGCGGTGGAAGGCACTGGTAATACGGCCGTGGTTTCCTCCACCATTGAAGAGGGATTTGCAGGAAAGCTCTCGCCTGCCCCGTGGGAAGCCGGTCTCCGTGCAGCGTGTTAACCTCGCGTCTCGTGGACCGCGTTGGGGCGGTTGGAGAAACCTCCCCAGCCTGCGAGGAAGTGCAGCTTCGTGACCGCAGCTATTATTTCTAGATTGCTCCCCTGCAGCCAGGTGATGCCAGCCCTAAAACGTGAGAATTGACGCGCTCGGCGTGGCAGGTCTACCAGCCGAAGGCTCGGTTTCAGCTCACGCGACAGCTCCGAGCCAAGTGCATGCGCGTAAAAACACGGCGGGTTCATAATCCTGGTGGCAGGAGCTGCTGCCGCGGCCTCTGATTGTCAGCCTGGAAGGTGCACGTTCAATCTGCGGCGACCGCTTTTCCCTCGCCGTTTGCTCGTGGCAAACGAAGCCCCGCTGCTGCCTTTCGGGGGGAGGTGGGTGAAGGGAGCGCGGCGCCGGCAGCCGAAGCCGTGGCTGGAGCCTGTCGAGGTTCCTGGCAGCTCCGGCTCCGGATCTGAGCAGCTCTGGAGGCGTGGGATGGGAAAGGCCTCGTGTCCTGTTCGCGTGGGGCCGGCAGAAGTCGAACTGCCTCCCCTCTCCCTCTGGGTCCAGCTGTGAGGGGTGCGGACGGAGCGTCTGTGCTTGGTCTCGGCGTGCCCAGACACCGCGCGCGGCCGGCTGGGAGCTTGGTGGCGGCAGCGCAGGGAGCTCAGAGCCCCACGTTACAGGCAGCGTAAACAGATGGCTCTCATTACCATTTTCCTTTAAATCACTTTGCTTTTAAGGACGCTCATTCTCCAAGTGCTGCTAAGCTCAGGACTCCTGCCCCGTTCCGGGCACTGAGGCTGGAGCTGAGGTAAGGCGGAGCTGCGTGCGGGAGCCGCGCTCGACTCCGTGCCCTTTGTTCCTTCGAAGCCCGGTGCTTTTTGACGTATCGCTGCCCGTAGCTGGTTGAACATTAACTGCCCTCGCAGCGCTGCGCGGCTGGCTTTTGTTTGAACTGCATTGGCGCGTGTTCAGAGCTGGTGTGCTTCGAACGGCCACTGGGACCGCACAGCCGAGCGTAAATCCTTTTTAGCTGTCAGGCTTCACTAGCCACGGGTGGGTGGGGGAGCTCCTCCTTGGCTGGCTGCCCTGGCTAATTAAAAACGAAATTTGCTGTTGTCTTCAGATTTTAATTCGTGCTCGTCCCCGCAGACTAGTAGGAGCTTGGTCTCCAGGCGGCCGCGGTGAAGTTCCACAGCTTGCTTATCCGCGGTTACTTTAGGGCAGGTACGCAGCTTCAGAACTTCCTCTCAGCCCTGCCACGGGTTCCTGCTCCAAGCAGAGAGAGGCACGTACGGAAACTCCTCGCAAGCCACGTCGGTAACGAGGACGTGCGTGCCTTGTGCCGCCGGGGCAGCATCAGGTGCCTGAGTTTGTCTCTTTTTTGCTGGACTAAGCAAAATGAAATTACTTCGCCGTCGGCTGTGCCTGTGTGACTGGCACCGGCTTAGCGAATGCATAAAATGCCGAGCCTCCAGCTCCCCAGCAGCGCCGGGAGACCTGCTGGGGGCAGAAAGTTCCTTGGAGCGGTAGGAGAGGGGTGGCAGGGGCTCAGTGTCAGCGTGCTGCCCCCAGCCCCGCAGGCGGTGGGAGGACGGAGGCTGGCGAGAGGAATAAATGAGCTCTAAATAGAGGCCGCGTGTCGGCCGCTTCTCCTCTTTCTGAGGTCCCACCTACGCAAGCGATGTGCTGAAGGGAAATATCCCAGGACCGTTGCACCCCGTTCGGGTCCTTCCTGTGGGAGCGTGAGGGATCGCGCTCTATTTTCGGAGCGCGTTCCGGCTGCTGCGTTCGCTGCTCAGAGCCCTCCCGGAGTCTGCTCTCCTCTTAGGCTGCCGTGAACAAAGCTTCAGCCCTTTTTCTTAGGGAAGGGATCATCAGAGCCAGCCTTCTCTCTGCCTGGAAGTCGTGGGACCGTAAAAAGCAAATATTGAAGTGGAACCTTGGTGCCTGGCGGGACGAGCCTCGCCTTATGTCCGTGGTTCCTGGGAAGCAGAGGTGTTGGAGCGACCTGACGAGGAAAGGGGCCTGCAGCTGAGCGCTCCTGAGCTGCCGCCGGGGCTTTTTGCATTCCACAGCAAGCTTTTGCCCTTGGGTTCCTTCAGTCCCTGTCGATCAGTGCTCCCTTTAAAATTTCTGCTCGTGGCTGCAGGCTTCAGCTGCAGGTACTGGGATAAACCCTGTGGGAGGTTCCCGAAAGGGTCTGAATCTGTGGGAGATGTGAAGAGTCCTGGGAACTGGCAGAGCAGCCTTCTGCACCCACGGGCTCCCGCCCAAAGCTGCTCCTGTTACAGAACAGCACTCGAAATAGCGAATTTAGGGATGCCGTAAGAATCCTCTGCAGTTATTTCTTTATTCGAGGTTGACTTCCATCACCCTCTCTCCTGCTGTGCTACTTTTTCCCAATTCTTCTCCTACTAAAAACAGGAAATGCTCTTCAAGTCCTTAACCTCTGTGCAAGCAAAGAAGCCACTTGTTTCAGCGTCTAAGCCGACTTCTGGGCTCCGCGCCTCGTAAGGAAACCAGTGTGACACGGATCTGCTGCTTTCGGACACTCGGGCTCCAAATATAGCCTGAGGCAAGGCAGGGGGACTCCAGATGTGTTTCTCTTGCACCAGCTTTGCTGCTGGGTGCTGGCAGGAAGCGTGGCTGCCTTCCCGATTCCCGTTCGTATCCCCAAAAACGAGAGCGGCGCCATCGGGTGCTCTGAGGGTCAAAGCCCTGATGGAGAGGAGCGCGTGACCGTGGCACGTGCGTAGGTAACAGGCTTTTAGATCGCTTCTGATCCGAAGCAACGCTGTACATCCGCTGTTGTGAGCAGCCCAGCTGTGTCGGAGGAAGCTGAGATGAAAACCGAGCGGCAAGCCGTGCCGGGGCCGCGGTGCCTGAGAGCTTTGTGGCACCGCTGCCTTCGATGCTCAGCAGTGACGGGTGCTTTGGTAAAGGTTTGCTGCTGGGAGCCTGTCCCAAGACGCTTTAAGCACCGGCTTCCAGCAGCCTGCTGCGCCGGGATCGGGGATAATGCTTTGATTTCATACCTGGGACGTGTGGGTGCCCTCCTGCCCCGTCCCCCTGCCGCTGCTCGGTCCGAGGAGCTGGGCGTCTCCTCCCGGTGGGGACCTGGGAGCGAGCAGAAGGCTTCAGCCTGGCGAAGTGTGGTAGGGGGGAACAAAACCTGCTCGGGAAAACAAAACCTGCTCGGGGAAACCAGTTTTCTGCGCCAAAGGTGTCCGCCAAGCGGCGTTCTCCTCGCCGTTCCTTTGTTCGTGAAGCCTTTTGTTTTTAGCAGCGCAGCCGAGGGAGTGGCTGCTGGGATGGAAAATGTTTTCCTCGTGGGCTCAGTTTGAATCCAGGGAGAGGGATCGTGAGCGTCAGTCCCCACCCGGTGACTCCGGCGCGGATCAGCGGCTGGAGGAGGAGGCGAGGACTTCGCCAGCTGCAGGTGGAGCTGCCTGCGTGGAACGGGTCCTAAATCCACAGCCCTGAGCGGGGCCGGATCCTAAAACCACAGCTCCGAGCAGGGTCAGGTCCTAAACCCACAGCTCTGAACAGGGTCAGCTGCTGGAGGGCCGGGGCAGAGGGAAGTGCCAGGGGAAGGATCCGGAGCTCCAGGACATTCACTCTGGTCCCTTGGGACAGGCGTTTAACTGGCCACCGGGAGCTTTTCGGGAAGAATTTGCCAAATGTGCGCTTTTGTCTTGGACTGAAGCGATTTGGTGACGTGGTTCTCAGTTTAAGCCAGGCTGCTGGGGGCAGCTTTAGCTTTTTGTCCCTGGTTTCGATCTGCAGAGTCGAGCGCAGAGCGTTGCAGTGCGAGTGCTTCCCTGTCAGAGCTCTGAGGACCGCCGGAGAAAGCCAGTTACCGCTGACCAGCCAGCGGAAATGTCTTCGTAACGTCTGCTCCGCAGCCAAAGAGCAGGTTTTCTTCCAGGAGGGCGCACGAGCTGCCGTTCCCCCGTGAGATCCTACAAATGATACGTACGGCGGCGGATCTGTCTCGTGCGGTGCAACAGAAGAGCCGGAGCTGTGAGATGGAACAAGATGAAACATCCACCTGCTTCTGGAGGAGGCTGCGAGCAGAGCAAGGAGGCAGCGTCCTGCTGGTGCTCAGCCGGATTTACCGGGGGCTGCCCTGGTCTCACCGCACACCACGGGACTTGTAAGCGAGGCGCAGTCCAGAACACCCAAACCTACCCCAGAGCATTATCCTAAGTAAGAAGTGCGCTTGACACGTTAGGAAAGTCCTGTGGGACGCGATCCTGATGGCCTTTTGTTCTTGTATTTGCAATGGACGTTGGGGTTCCTAGTGCAAATCAGGAGCTGAGTGCCTGGGGCAACGCGTGCCGGGCTGCTGCTGTTCTGCCTCCTGCCTTTGCAAGTGATTCAGATCAGCTATCCCGCTCCTGGTTGGCTTGGCACTTAAAAATGATGATGATTATTAATAATAATAATAAAATAAGCCCAGGATTTCCCCCTCTGAACAACCAGAGGGGCCCAAACTCTTGCCTCGTCTCTCTGTGACTCCAAGCCAGGAGTTCCACAGTTTCGCTGGCCGTCCGGAGACCTCGTAACTCCGGCACCCAATTTCCAGCACCTTCTAAAGCTGTTGTAGTAAACACGCACATAGCTTCTGCACGTAGCTCTGCCTGGAGGAAAGCAGCGTTCATTTTGGTGGCTCTGTGGTTTGGGGTCCAAGCTGCGGATGTGCTGGGAGGGAGAAACTTTGGCTTAAGGGCTGGCTGGAGCCAGGTGAGAAGCGCTGGAGCGCTCTGGGCTGTCTGACCCCTTGGATGGAGAGAGAAGACCTCGTGGGGCGTGTAATCGATCCTCCGGATGATTCAGGCCGACTGTGAAATAGTGAACATGGAGGTGTTGCGGTTCAGTAAGTAGGGCACCGAGCAGAAGCGGTGGATGACAAGTTTCTCATTTTCATTTTCAGCCTGGACCTTAAATTCACCTTGCCCTCCAGAACGTTGTTTTGCGTGCGTCCTCGGGAGGCTTCAGCAGCGGGTTTTATTGGGGCTGGGGACAGGAGAAGGCTGCCTGGAAGCAGAGCTAGGTGGGTTTAGTTGAAATGAAGCGATTTGGGTTATTAACTGCTTCTCTTGGGTCGCGCAGGAGCGATGTGTCCGTGCTGAATGGCAAAGCTGGCTTGGAAAAACCCCAAACGCCGAACGTTCGCGGTGGTGTTGCTGCCCTTGTGAGCTGTAAAGGGCGTGAGCTGAGCCAGCAGCTGGTCGGGTTGAACCCCCGCACGTCGTCACCGCTGCCTGATCGCTGCTTTTACCCCGGCTCTGATTTCCGAAGGTGCCTTTTGTCTCCCGAAAGGCTCGAATGCAACAAAAACCCCAATACCTGGCGTGGCTTTCCTGCAGCTGTGGGACCGAGCCGGCTGTGGTGATGGGCACGGCGTGGTCAGCTGGAGAAACGCTTAGGGAAAGCGATGCTTCAGCCCAGCCTGGCTTTGCCCTGCTTCACCAAGCCCAGATTTTGGGGTTTCTATAGGACTTCACCAGCTGCCTCACGATGCATCCGTACCCCTCTGCACATAAAAAACCATATAAAAGCTTCTAATTCCCCTCGAACCGTTCAGCCTGCGCTGGAACTGGAAGCAAAGCGCCCTGAGGTCCTGTAAGGAGGCCGGGACCGGTGCTCGGAGCCCCCCAAAGCCCCCCGGAGCTCCCCAAAGCCCCCCGGATCCCCCCAAAACCCCCCGGAGCCCCCCCGGTTGCTGCCGCCGGTGCTGAGCCGGGCTAGGCCACCAGGGGGCGATCGTGACCGGGGCCGCGGGGTTCTGAGCTTGGGGGGGGGGCTTGGGGGGATTTGGGGGGCACCCCAGGGCCCTCCGCTGGGGGTTTGGGGGGAACCTCCGGGGATTCGTGGGGCTCCGAGCTTGTGGGGGGCTTGGGGGGCACCCTGAGGCTGCAGAGCTCTGTGCTGGGGGGTTTGGGGGAGCACCAGGGCCCTGTGGAGCTCTGTGCTGGGGCTGGGGGTCCTGGGGGGCACCCCGAGACCACAGAGGTCTGTGCTAGGTAGGTCCTGGGGCCCCCCAGAGCTCTGTGCTGGGGGGAAGCAGCGGGGAGCTGGCAACCGGTGACCGTAGGGATGGGTTCTGCTGGTGCCGAGCTGCTGGGAGCCCTGGGCGGCTCGGTGGCACGCTGAGCACTTCGGGAGAGGGATGGGAGGATACAGGGAGGCTGAACGGGTGCAGCGTGTCGAAATGAGCCACCCCCGTGCTGGGGAAAGGTGGGATTTCAGGGTTTCGTGCTCCAAATCTCACAGAAAACCAAGGCCCAGCTCCTGTGTTTCTCTGCGGCTCTCTCCCGTGTGCTAGGAGCTGCTCTGTTTGCTTTGTGCTCCCCTGGGCTCCCAGGGCACGGTGTTCCTCGGACAACTTGCCAGGGAAAGCAAGCCCTGCGGACCTGGCCGTGATCCCCTGTGGGGACGACATCGTTTGGGGTCAGCTGAACCCCAGGGACTTGCGCTGGGCTTCAGCTGCCCCCAACCCTTTGATTTTAGCGTTCAATTTTGGAGACCTTAGTGGTGACCGGCCGGGTCCTTCCCATAAGGAACGCCGAACGTGGTTCTGCCCGGGCGCTGCGTACGGCAGGGGTTAAGTTCCGCTTGGCTTTGGGGGAGGAAAGGAAAATCTCTCAACGTAATTAACTGAAGATGCTGACGCTAATGAACGGCCTTTCAAAGCCGGGGCTGTTGGGGAGGCTTGATGGGAATCCCCCGTTGAATCAACGACATCGGGGCCTTCCGAGTGCTTCTGCAATTATTAGGCTGAAACGATGTTGAACATGAAGTTAATCCTGTTATCTTGCAAGTATTGAGGAAACTGCCTGCTCTGGATAACTCTGTAATGGGATTATTCCGGCGAGTCTGGCACCCTTGACATTCCCTGTCTGCTCGGGGTTTTTCTTGTTTCCCTGCTCGGCATCGATCCGTCTCCCCGCGGGTACTTTGGGGGTGGCGTCCGGGGCAGTTTTCTGGTACTGATGGATTTTTTTTATAAAATGAGTTTGATAACGAGCACCCCCGTTGCCTTACGAAGCGATTCCTTCCTCCGCAGCAAAGATCCCTCGAGTTCCTCCCTGAATAAAAGTCTAGGAACGGAGCTGAGGAGCAAGGACGAGTGAACTGAGCCTTCCTTCGCCGCGCCGTCCTGGCATCGTGTCTGCACTCGGTGAGCTCCCGCGCCATCGTACGCACCCAGCGCCGTCAGCTCTGGTTCGAGAGCCTCATCCCGCATCCCCGATGGCCTGTAGCAGTTGTTCTAGGCAAACGTAGCCGGTGGCGTTTTCAGATCGTTGTCTTGAGGGTGTTCCTCTGGCCATCGGCGCGACAAATTGCTGCTCAGCCGATGTCAGGGGCGAGACGAGAACCGAGGTGATCCAACGAGGGGGAAAGGAGAAGAGCCCTGCTGCACATCCGGTGGCTGGCTGAGGTTTGTGACGGACGTGACGCTTTCCTGCCGACCCCACGGACCTCCACGAAAACGTTTTTCTCCCCCAGGGAGAAATTGAGCAGAAATTGAGCTTCTGTAGCCAGGAGCTCAATTAGCAACGAGCGTCTTTCTTGCAGCATCGCTGGAGTCTTGCGAGGCTACCGTGAGCTGCGCCTCCCGACCCGTCGGCGTTACCTCATCTTGTGACATTTCCTTTAATTATACCAAACGGCCTTGGCACGGGAAACAATCGCCGTGGCATTGTCTCTGCAGCTCGGGGAGTCGGGCGTGGGGCACAGGGCTTGGTGTGGGGACGGGTCTGGGGGCAGCGAGCGCCGTGGTCGCCTCCGCTCCTCGCTCCTTCCACGGGCACCTGCCCCGTTCTGCTTTCACGGGAACCCTTGAAACCCTTTTTTGGGTTGTTGGAAGGGCGTTGTGTGAAGGCGAGGGATGGGGTTTGGGGAGGAGAGGGCTCGCATTCGGCTCCCGCTCCTCCGAGCCTTTTCACAGCTCTCTCCCAAGCAAAATCAGGGGCTCCAAAAGCAAAGGGAAGGTCCCCATCTCACCCTGCCGCTGCCCGGGGACGCCTCGGAGGTTGAGCAACAGCAAAATACGAGGAGAGCAGGGGCTGAGGCTCCTGCTGGGTGGGACCCGTGGGCTCGGACGTGCCACTGCCCGGGGTGGTCCCCGGTGGCTCCGCGAAACGTATTTGGCTGGAGGAACTTCCTAAGCGTTATCTGGTTCCTGAAATAGCGAATCGAGCTTGTATCGACATGAATCACGAAGTTGATAAACTGGAAAGGTTCCTCTTGGAGCTGTCTGCTGGTATTGAGCAAATATTTACCCGCGTTGTTTCAGAAGGCATCTTTGTGCGAGACGGAGGCCGGGCCCTTAATCACCTGCTGGGTTCGCGCGGCGAGAAGCGGCGCTGGCGACGCTGGGAGGAAGCTTTGAGACCCCGGCGCTCGTGCGCGTTTCGGGGGGAAATGGAAGGGGCTGGAGCCCAAACTGCCTGCTGCTCCCCCGAAACGCCGTGCCGAAGCTCGGCTTTCGTTTCCAAGCGTATCTGCTCAAGATGATCAGAGGCTGAGCTTGTGCGCCAGGCTCGCCGTGCGTGTTAACGAGGGGCTTGTAGCCCCGGCGATAATTAAAGCGGAGCAGGTGCGGTGAGAGTTGGGTGTTCCCCAAAAAAAAAGCTAAACCAAGGCGCTTTTGTGCGTCTCCCTGGCCGGAGCCAAGCGAGGATGCCCTGGTGCTGGCCGGCTTTCGTGCAGGAATTCGGAAAGAAATGTAACTGGGGACTGAGGCGCTCGAGGTGCCGAAGGGCACCTTGGCTTCTCGGTGCCCTTGGGGGTGGCAGAGGAAAGGGCGAGGTTTTCGTGCTGGGGTTTCGGGGTTTGGAACGAGGAGCTCGTGTACTCGCCGAGATTTTTGTGAGTGGTTAAAAAGAGGAAAGTGCTTTTAGACAGCTCGTCCTGCCCTTCGTCCCGGCGAGCACGTGGGCAGGGAGGCTTCCAGGAGAGTCTGCGGTCTTGGAGGATCAGAGGGAGGAGAGACGTGGGACCGTGGGCTGGATGAATCAGAGCAGGGGTCGCTCGTGCCGTGAATGTGCAGCCTCCGATGTGTTTTACGGAGCTTCAACCCCCGTCTTACAGGTGGCACGGAAGGACAGACCTCCCTGCTGAAGGGCTCGGTTATTTCAATCCATACAAAACCGCGAGGTCTTCAGGAGCAGGGCACCCAAAGGAAGGGCGCCGAGTGCTTGTGCTGTGCCAGCCCTCAACCAGTGCCTGCTCGGGGCTGCAGAGGTGAGGGGCGTTTGGTTGGCTTGTGCTGGGGCTCTGCCCGTCTCCTCGTTCCTCATCTCCAGCATTTTGCTGCCTCAGGTTACAGATTCTCCTCTGAATACCCCAGTCCTGTTGGCAGCTGTAAATAAGTGAAGAGCGAAGCTCGCTGCGGCGTTTGTCTCTTCCCCAAACAACGGCACGATGAACGTAATTTTCTCCGCGCTTTCTCTTCGTGTTTTCCTTCGTGTTTTCGAGTGACAGACGGGCATCTGAGCGCCTCGCTGTTGGCAATATGCTGTTGCTTTGCTGCTGCCTGATGCCCCGCTGGAGTGCGGCCTGTACCCGTGCTTCCTTCGGCTTCTGACCGCCGCTGCTTCAACGCCGCTCCAAGGTGCTCCAGCAAAAGCAGCCTGTCGGCCTCGGAGGTTCCCTTGCCTGAAGATGGCAGAGCCGTGAGTCACCGCAACCACTGAGCCAAGACGTGACCGAATCTGTAATTTCCAGGGTCGCATTCCTTCGCCTTCCCTCACCTGTAAACAGGAAAATCTCCCTCGTGAGCGGTGACGGCGGAGGGCGAGGAGGCGCTGCAGGTGAGGTGGTTTCAGCGACTCGCTGAAAGCCGCGCTTCCTCCGCCGGGAAATTCGGGGTGTCGTGGCCTCAAACGCTGCCCCGAGACCCTCCGCACGACCTCCTTTTGCTTGGTCCTCCAGCGACATCCCCGTGGTCACCACCGCCCGGCTGGGCATTCCGGTGGGGACCGGAATGCTGTGGGAAATGGGAGTTTCCCCGCTTGGAAATGTCACGGGAAGCACCGAGGAAATCACGCGGGCTTCGGGAGCGCTTAGCTCGCTGCTCTCTCATCCGAACCAGCGCGTTTTCATCAAAGGGCACCCGGCCTCAACAATGCGGTGCCAGCTGCCTTGTTTATAACCCGCTTTCCGTTTCCACGCCGGGTACGGGGCTGGCTCGTCGCGCCGGGGGAAGGAAGAGCGTCACGGTGTGCTGGCTCGCGACCGCCCGGCTTCCTTGTGCCGGGCTGCTGCTGCCACGAGTAACTTCCACGTGCTCCTTCCGAGCCCGCAGATGGGACGATTTCATGGGCAGCCTGAGCTGCTGTAGGGTTTTTTTTAATCCTCTCCTTATTCTGTTGAAGCTGCTGAGGGTCGCTAGCAAATGAATTGTGATGGAGTCTGTGCGGGTTAGGGCTGTTACCACCTTTTTTCTCGTTTCAGCCCCGGAAAAGTGATACAGTGGGCTTGTCTTTGTGTGTCAGGTGGGTGTATTTATGTCGAGGACAGAGCCCTGGGCTTCGTGGGCAGGAGGACGGCCGGGGTATCGCCGGCTGGGCGCTGTGCGGGGAGGGGATAGCGCAGGAGTCCTCGCTCACGTCCCGCGGCTGAGTCACGGAGCACAAAGGGCTGAGTCACCCCGCGTGAATGCGGCGTTTCACCCCGACAACAGCGGCTTTATTAGCGCGGCTGATACTCGTTACGGGCTTCGTTAGGTTCTGAAGTGAAACCGTCCAGCAGGGCCACTTGAACACCAGGTTTTTAATGGGATGCCGGCCCGGATGGAGAGGAAATGAAACTTCAGGGGCGCGCCTTGGGGTGCCCCGCGCCCCGCTGCTGCCCGTAACCGCTCCCCTCACCTCGCGCCACCCGCCGGCCCTCCCAAAACCCCCTCATATTTTCCTACAAGCGGCCTTTTCTCGGTTGCTACGTTTTCAGGAGGAAGCGCCAAAGGGGCTGTCAGCCCGGTGACCCCGTTTGCTTTCCTGGAGAAAGCTATTTGCTATTCCGAGCTCTTCCTCCTGGCGGAGTCCCCGAGGAGTAGCGGCAGTGCTCCGGTTTCTCCCGCGTGGCGATGTCAGATGCCCTCCAGTGCCCCGCGGGGGATTTGGGGCGTTTGCTGCTTGTCCTTGCTCGAAACGTGGATTTTCCTTCACCCTACACGCGCGGCTGGCTGGGGGCTGAGGTTTTGCCCCCTGGCTGCTGTTGGCGGAGCTGGGGCTGAGCCCCGAGCGTCCGGGCGCTGTGCTCCTCGCACGGTGCTGGCCAAATGGCTTGGGCTGTGCTTTTGTCCCGTTTTTTCTCTCCGGCTGTGAAACGGGAGGCGCTGCGGGCGGAGAAGGGTCCTTCACAGCACGGCCAGGGGCAGGCTTTGCGTTGGGTCCGCTGGTGCAGAACTCGCGCCTTTCTTTTTTTGCCCCTAGAGACGGAGGCGAGACGGGCTGGCGGGTCTTCCCTCCGCCTTGAAGGTAACGTCGGTGGTAATTCGGGGCTGGATTTCTGCTGTTCTCCGCGTTGTGTGCTTCCCCCTCTGGATGGGCGTTTGTTCTTCCCCCCTCCCCAACGGGCAGAGCTGCTGCTGAGGTTCCCAAAGGGCGCCTGAGATCCGAACCCGGCTGCGATGTGCCGTGCAGATCCGCAGCTCCTCGAGCAGCTCGGCCCCGCTTCTACACATCTTAACCGGGGTGCAGTGCAGAACCTCCCCCTGAAACCCCAACGAACGTTTCGTGTCCCGCTAATGCAGAAATAAAGGGCCAGGCACAGGATCGTGCTGCCGTGCTTTAACCCACGCGCGTCTCCTGTCCTGCAGCACCGCTTGGTGCGCTCTCGTTCGCAGCAAACGCCACGCAAAATGCAAATTCAGCCTCCGGGGAAGTCGGGCAGGTGAGGAGCAAGCGTGCTTTTCCTTCTGTTTCCAAGCAAAGAGCCTGCAACGAGGTGGAGCACGCCTGGAATGGGTGCAAGGAAAATGGGAAGCGCTTCCGCTGAGCGGGGCCCGGCGGTGGGAGGCTGAGCAGAGCGTCCTGCGCGAGGGAGGAGAGCGGCATCTGAGCTGCTGAGCCGAGCTCCTCCACCTGCTCCTGCTGTCCGTCCGTCCGTCCGTCCGTCCTTCTGGCCACGCAGAGCCGGACCCGCTTCCCCTGTGTTTTTACAGCTGCGCTTCGGGGGGGAGAACTTTCAAGCTGTCCGCTGGGTGTCTGATCCCCCAGCGGAGGGACCGAGGGCACCGACGTCTTCCCGGCGTCTTTGTGACTTCGGTGGGGTTTTACTGGGCTTCGCAGCTCTTGCCCTCTCGCTGGCTCTGCCCCTGCGTGCGGCCGTCTCGATTCGGTCCTGCCCCGCCGATTGCCCCCAGCTGGCCCAGCCCCGGTTGATAATCTTGGGTTTTGTTTCCCAGAACAGAAGCTTTTTGGTGTGTGTTTTTCACTACCGGGACCGCAGACCTTCTGCTGCTGGCCTGGCAGAAGCGAGGAGACCTCGGGGGCTGCGGCAAAGCCTGCTGTTTGAAACGGTTTCCAGGAGAAACCTGGATGTGTCAGAGGGCTTCGGGTTTCGGATTAGTCACTTCTGTGAATTCCTGTGTGTGTTTTCCAAAGCGGTCGGTTTCCTCCGGGCCGGGATGAAGCTGCTGAAGGCTTCGGCGTCGCCCCGTCCCGCTGCGGTGTGATCTGCGGGGTCCCGACACGAAGTTTGGGTGAAAAAGAACAGAATCCAAGCGGGGATATTTAAATCGTGGTGGTGCAGCCGCTGAGGGGTAGCAGTAGCCGTCGAGATGAGGTGCATCTATCAAAAAACCGACTTTTATTTCCCTCATTGGAGCCCCTTTGTTGGATTTAAAGGCGAAAACGCTCCCCCTGCCCCTCCTACCTTCCCGGTGACCTTAGCGGAGCGGGGATTTGTTGTTAAACCGAGCTCTTCTGGTGCACCTGGGGCACCCTTTGCCATTCCCTCCAACCCCGGGGCCGTGTTGCAGCCCGGGGCTTCGTCCCCCAGCTCGGGTCTCCTCTCGCCTCCTCTCCCAGCTTTTTCGGGGCCGGGTGCGAGGAAGGAATCGAGGGGTGTTGATGATTCGGGTTGTGCAGCTCAGTGGCTGGAGCCTTGGCTGTCTCCTCCCCTTCCTGAGCTTCAGCCCCAGCCAGCCAGGCTGTGGAATGACAGGCATTCGTGCGCCAGGGGAGCTGGCATGGGCGCCTATTTATGAGAATCAAGTGCCTGGGCTCCGGGGGGACGGGACCCTCGCCGCACACCCCCGCCACCACCTCGCTGCCCGCAGCCGCCGCCTTCGCCCCACGTCGGAGCCTTGCCCGGCCGCGGATTTCCCATTCCCGAGAGCTCTCCCGGGGTCCCGGTTGTTTTTCCTCTCCTTTCCCGCTGCCTCCCGGAGAGCCGTTTGGGAAGGAATCAGATGGGGCAGCCGCACTTCTCCAGACCGGTCAGTCCGGCTGCTTTCGGTGAGTAAATGGAGGGCAAGGGAAGAGACGGCCGGGGGGGGAGACGGCGGGGCAGGACCGCAGGTGAAACGGAGGAGTCGGCAGGGGAGGAATGCGGCGCGGGGCTTGTGTAACCTGCGCCCGGCACGGAGCCGGGAGGAGAAACCGGAGGAATAACTCCGTTTCCTTCCTTGCTCCTCCGTCCCGCCGGTCCGCGGCCAGGCTCCCAGCCGAGGATTTTAGGGCTGGCTGCAGGGCCGCGAGCTCGAATGAAACTGCCCTGCCCGGAGCTGCCTCCCGGTGAGCGCAGCACCCCGCTTCTGGGGCTTGGCAGTCGCCCGTCTGCTCGTTTCCTCTCTCCTCTGCCAGGTAGCTCCTGGTTTGAGATGTAGCTGGCGGGATTTGGTGGGCAGGGAGAGCCGAACCTCCCTCGTTTGAGGCTCAGAGCTGGGATGCTCTGGAAACGAGGAGGCTTCGCTCCGTGCCCCGCTTCTATCGCGTCCCGAGGGCTGGCGGCTGCCCGCTCCCTGCGCCAAATGAGCTGATTTTTACAGAAACACCGCACGCAGCCAGCTCCCCGAGGGCCTGCCGATCGTCTCCTTTTTTGCCTTCGTGACTTTGAACCTACCGAGCGTTTTTAGGGCTCGGATTAAAGCGGTGACTTTGCTCCCCCCGCCCCCGGTTCGCTGCGGCGGGTCTTGGTCAAGAGCTGCTAAAAATAAGCGGTAGCGAGGGAGGGTGGGAGGAAGAAGAAGAATCCATCCTCCTCCCCGCTGTCGGTAGCGATGGGCAGCGTCCCCGTGGGTCTAGGGGCAGGTGGAAGACGGATCCGTCCCGTCCTGGCCTCATTTCTCACCAGAGACGTGGGGGCTTCGAGACGAGCGGGGTCACCGGCGCGATGCTGCTGCGCCGTGCCCGAGGCTGGAGGCCGGCAGCCCTGGTCTCGGGTCTTTGAACAAACGGGGACTTCGGAGAGATGATTGTGCATTAATTTGGGCAGGAAAAGGAAGGTTACGGTGATCAGCAAGGTGCAAAACCCGCGGGCTGGGGCTCTTTGAGGCTGCTGTGTGAGCGCAGTCTTGTGCTGTGAGGTCAGGGTTTGTGTCGTCCCGGGACCGTTCAGGAAGCGCGCAGGAAGTTTCCGAAGCCGCTGTAGGAAGCTGGGAACGTTTACTTAAAGCGCTTTGCTGACGCTCTAACCTTAACGGCCTTTCCATCAAAAGGGTCTTTGTTTGCTCCTTGGGCCGTAGCTCGGAAGCTTTTTGCATTCTGAGCTGCTCAGCCTGGCACAAGGAAGCCGAGTTCCTCGCAGCGCCGGCGCTGTTTTGGCAACGGGAGCGTTTGTTGCGCTCCCAGGGCGCCGTCGCCTGAGGTCCAGGCTCGAGGCGCGGACACGTCGGGGTCGTAACGAGCACCAAAAAGCTCCCGATGGCACCCGCAAGGCCCGGGGATGGCACAACCTTCGGGACACGGAGGCGACGGAGGTGCTGGGAGCTGCTGCCGGGGTGTCGAGTGCCCGATGGTCCCGGCGAAGCACCGCAGCGTGGCCTCGTGCGCTGACGGACCCACGGCAGCGAGCCTCGAGGCCACGGCTGAGGCAGAAGCGTCCGGTGAGCTCCTCGTGAACAGGAATAACACAAATCCTGGGATTTGTGCCAGTTCCCAGTTACCACTCCCGCGCCAGCAGTCGCTGCTGCACTGAGGGATGGCTTCTGGGCGAAATGCGGTTTGTCCACGGGAGCAATCTGTCTCCAGAGCTCACCACTTACACACTGTGAGTCCTACAGAAGGCAATGAGACAGCATCGGGGTTTTCTTCATGAGGCTCTGTAGCCATAAGGATGGAATTCGAGAGCTCGCCCATCTCCGGCCGGGGGCAGAGGTCCTGCTGTACCGCGGCGAGATGCGTCCGCTGCGGCTCAGGGCGGCTCTGCCATCCCTTGGGTGTCTGCAGAGAGATTTTGGGGAGAAAAGCAGCAAGTTCTCGTCTTTTCCTAACAGCTTTTGTCCTTCCCGGGGCTCGCTGACCCTCCTTAGAGCAGGGTTGTGCCGCTCTGTTCGTGAGCACTGCAGATGAGCAGTTTCCCTCCCAGGCGTTTGGGAACAGAATACGAACCGCCAGCACCCGGGAGCCGCCGCTCGGATTTCTTCACATCCTTCTCGCCTTGTTCGGGTCCTGCCTTGGCCCTTGGGGTGATGTTTCACTTTACTTAATGGCGTGTGAGTCCAAACCCAAATAAACTCCATGGCCCTGCTTGGCTGTTGGCGGTGTGCGGCCTGAGTTTAAATGGTTTCAGAACCCACCAGGGCCAATTCTGCAGTGACCTGCCCTCGGTGCGGCTTGGCTCTGATTTTAATACTCGAAGGCTCTGCCCCGGAGGCCCAGCTGTCTCGCGACCTGTTGCCGGTACCCTCCCTGGGAGAGATCCTTGGTGAAGGAAAGGGTTTTGTTCCCGTTGGTGCCCGAAACCTCCGCGGTGCCTCTTCCTTGGCTGGTAACGCACTGCACCGAAGGGTTTTCTGCGGGGGCCGCAGGGCTTTTGGGGGGGGTTGAAGGGTGAGGATCCACCGGATTTGCTCTTGTGACGGCTCCTCCTGCCTAGGACCGCGGCGAGGTTGTTAGCTCTACCGGGAACGGCTGCCCCAGGCCTGGCGGAAGCTCTGGGGACAGATGACCCGTGCCGTGCCACGGCCGCTTGCTGAGGGTGACAAGTTTGGGGACCAACTGCGCGTCTCCGGCTTCTCCCCCCAAGGTGGCTTCTCTGGGATAACATCGCAGCCCCCGTGGCCTCGCTTGGGTGGGAGAAGAGCTTTATTTCCGCCTGGATTTTAGCGGTGAGATGGGAGCGTGGCCGCCTAGCAGGCTGCAGGAGGAGGGGTTGGAAGGCAGCTTTCTGCCTCCTCCAGGCTGTGCCAAGCGTGTGAGGCTTCCCGAGGCTGCTGCAGCCCAAATATTTCGGGTTAACGCGCACCCGCTGCTCAAACAGCTCAAATTCACCCGCTTGTTTTGGTGGAGCGCGACCGGGGCACGCGTCGAGCGTTACGGAGACATCTGAGGAGGCAGCAGCGGGGGCACGGCTCCGTCCCCGGATCCACGGGCTCTGTCCGAGGCACGGCAGCAAGGCGCTGAGGTCCCAGCAGGTGTTTTACCGCGGAGTTTTCCTCGAGCAGGGCTCTGCAGCGGGGCTGGCCGAGGGCTGCGTGCGTCGGGGTGCGCTCGGACGGCTCCCCCCGCTCCGCTTGGCTGCGACGGGCGCTCGGCGTGGCTTTGGTGGCAGGGCTGAGCAGCTCGTTCTCTGGCACGGGGACACCCTGAGACCCGCTTACTGGAAAGCTCTCGACCTTCTCATGACTCCGCTGGCTTCACCCGGGCCCGCGCGACCTCGTTCAACCTTTTCACATAAATTTAAAACGCGTTTTCCAGCCCGGGACCGCAGCGCCGGTGAGGCTGGCTCCCTGGGCGCAGGCTTGCTGCTCAAGTCAGCAGCCCGGGAGCTGAGCAGGGCGAGGGCATCAGCTCCCGATGCTTCTCACCCTTCCCTCCGGTCTCATTCCTCTCTCGACCCCGCTGCCTTCCCCGAGCATCCCTAGTGCTTCCCCCGCAGCTGCCCCGGGTGCGAGCCGCAGCCTGGGACCCTCCTGCGCCTCGTGGAGCACAACGAAGGAGAGAAATGGAGAAATCCACCTTGAAATCCACCTTGCCAAGGCGCCTTTCGCAGCGAGGTGCCCTCTCTGAGCCGTGCAAATGGAAATTCGAGGTGGGAGCGGGCTGCGGTCGGAGGAAAGTTCCTGCTCCAGGGCCACGCGAGCACCACCCGACGCGAGCAGTCACCAGACGAGGAGGGTGTCGAAGGTGCAGCTCCCTGAGAGCACGCCTACAGCTGCCGTGCCGCCTGCTAATTAGCCCTAAAGGCAATTCGTAATTGCATCAGAGCGGGCTGTTTTAAATGTCCGTGTCCACGCGGTAATGACGGGGTGGGAAGGGGACGGGTGTCACGGCGGGGATTGCGGCACCCCGGGCCCTCCTGCGGGCAGCCTGCCCTGCGAGCTGCAGCCCCCGGGGAGGGAGCTGCTCTGGTGGGATCGACGCCTGGGTTTTGTTCTGCCGGGAGCACTGGGTGAAAAACCACTGGGATTGGGGCCGGCTGCTAGGGGAGGGTGCGTGGTGTGCCTGTACCCCCTCTTGTAGGGCTGTTTTGGGACCAAACTGATTGTAAAACACCAAAAACGAGGGTTGAAAACACCAAAAACGAGGGTTGAAAGCACCAAAACCAAGGGTTGAAAGCACCAAAACCGTGTTGAAAGCATCAAAACCAAGGGTTGAAAGCACCAAAACCATGTTGAAAGCATCAAAACCAAGGGTTGAAAGCACCAAAACCGTGTTGAAAGCATCAAAACCAAGGGTTGAAAGCGCCAAAACCGTGTTGAAAGCATCAAAACCACGTTGAAAACACCAAAACCAGCTGTCGAAAACACCAAAACCGACCGTTTTCGTGTTGGTCCAGACCCGCTTCACGGCACAAGCCCACGAGCAGCTGCTGGCAGAGGAACCAGAACGGAGCTGGCAGATATCGACGGCGACCGGCGTGACGAAACCGAGCCGTTGCGTTACCCGCTCGCAGGTAATGGCAGCCGGGTGCGAAACTCCACCCCGAGATGGTATTCGCTTCGACGGCCAGGCCCGGGCTGCAGGAGCTGGTGGAACGGCTCCTTCCCCGTGGGATCAAGCCTGCACGTGGGCTTTCCCCCGCCCCGCTGCCTCCAGCTGGGCCAGGGCTGGGGACACTCCGGGGTGAGCGCTCGTCCTCCTCCCTCTAATTGGAAACGGAGACACCGAGGTCTCCCTTCGTTAATCAGCGGACCTGACCGTTGAGTTTGCTTTTAATAACCCGTTTTGCTTCGCGCAGCGCTCCGACGGCTCGGGTGGCGGGCGGCACGGAGGTTACATCCCCAGGAGCCATTCAGAGAAGGGACGCGTGTGAAATAAGCTCGGCACGGCCGTCCTCGGTGCTGATGCTGCTCCTTGGAGAGGCACCGAACGCAGGCTCAGAAGTGCCTCGGGTGGCTCCTGGGATCCAAATTCCGCACGCAGCTTGCGCCCGGCGAGCAGTTGGCCTGCCTGGCGAGCGCTGGGAACGCTCCGCGGGGCAAAGTGAATGCTGCTTTTTCAAACTGCATCTACGACTCGGCGGCTAACGTGCCGCTCTCTGAAGAAAGTGCCTCCGAGCATCCAGACGATCCAGCCGGGTTTTTCTGGGAGCTCGAAATGCCATTTGGTGTGTCCCTGCTTCCCCCCGCCCTCGCTCCCAGCAGAAAATCACAGAATGGGGCCGCAGAAAGTCACGGCTCGGCGCTGACATCTCGGATGCTACGTGCCACCCGGATGCCCTCCTGTTACGAAGCCAGCTTTTCGAAGAAGCAGCTCAGACACCAAATTTTCCTCCTTTTTTCCAAATAAACGCGGACTGGCATCCGTTTTTCACTGGCTCTGAGCGAGCTTTCTGTTCGGGGGCTGATCTTATGTTAAAAAATAATAATCACTAAATCCGCTCCCATCCCCTCAACCATCGCTGCGTGAAATCTGGAGTCCAGTGAAATCTGGAGTCCAGTGAGCAGGAGGAGAGAAACCTGTGCAGCACGGGAAGCATCGTGTGTTTTAGGGAAGTCTGAAATGGCCACGATCAGCTCTGCAGACAGGTTTTTTTCCCTGCTAGCTGGCACAGCAGCAGGTCACTTCCCTGCGCCTCCAACCCCTCGATAAACCCGTGCCCTGGGCTGGTTTTCCTCTTCTTCCATCGCTGCTTAAAGACCTGGATCCTCTTCCCGAAATATTCTCCATTTTCCCTTGTGCTGTGAGCACTCTTCTCTCCCCGGCTGTTCACCGGTCTCCATTTGGTTGTGCTCAGAGCAAGGAGCTGGGATCCTCCTGCGCCGTGCCCAGCAGCTGCCCCGGGGCTCCGACATCCCGCCCCGCGGGTAGAGCTCCACCAGAAGTCAGCAGCTGAGGTTTTCCTTGGGTTATTTCCCATCCTCTGCTCTTGCCCACGTGGACAGGAGTCTGCTTTTACGCATCCGAGTGTTATCCTCGATGTTTGCATGAACGGATACGGTGTTAGCTCTTCGTCCTGTGCGCGAAGTGGCTTTCCCCTACAATTCCCTTCCCAATCTCCTCGCCCCAGGACATGGGATTCTTGGCTGAACTTACCTCCTGGCCTAGGGGCATTGTCTTTTCCACAGGCACATCGTACGACCTTTCCTGACACCAAGAGGCCTTTGGGATCCCAGGAGTTTGACTTTGAGGCTCAACCATCGGGTGCACGAGCGCGATGTGCAACTCGGCGCCTCAACCCGGCACGCGGCGTTGGGCAGGACCTTGTAGGACCGGAGGAAATCCCGAGGCTGTTGCCCGTGGTTTGTGTTCTCGTGGAGCTGGGGTGCTCCCGTCCTACCCCATGCCGAAGCCAAGGCTTCGCAGCCTGCAGGCGAAGACCACGAACAGCCCACCAGCTGTTCCCGGGTTGTTCCTCAGTTGCACTAAGTCAGGTTTTGTGGGTTTTTTGCGTGTCCCTTCCCGCCTCCGTGCCCTTCTTGTGTTGTTCTCCGGAGACCCGGAGCGCAGTAGGTGGAGCGCGGGCCCGCATTGTGTTGCTTTCCTGTGTGGTTGTTGCTCTTGGCTGGCGACGCCGGCCTTATTTAAAGAGGAAGAATCAGCCAGACCGAGCTCTAGCACGGGTCTGGTAACCTCACCGCGTGCAGACGTCGTGAGAAGGGGCTCTGCAGGCGGGGAGCGCCGCGTGCTCGCGTCCTTAGGCGGCTCTCGTTGCTTCCAGCTGCAGATGAGAATCCGCAGCGGTGATTCGTGTTCCTCGGGCGAAGCTGTGGCACTGCAAGCTCCAACTAATCCGTGGCTCGTCAGGAAGCCTCTTGGCCGTTTCCCTTTGCGCTGTTAACTTCGGAACCCCCCACCCGGTCTCCCCGGGGGGTTGCGTGAAGGCGCGGGGCCTTGCTGCCTCCTTTGCATGAGCGTGTCGCCGTTCCGCAGGGTGCGAGGGGCTGGATGGCGGGAGACAGGGGCTGAACTTTGCAGCACGAAATTAAAACTCCCTCCGTGTTCTTTCCCGTGCAGCTGAAGAGGTGGATCACCCCCCGAGCGACGCCGGCATGGGGGTGGACGTTCTGGAATCGGGCGACACCACGCCACCCACGAAGAGAAAAAGCAAGTTCTCGAGCTTCGGCAAGATCTTCAAGCCTTGGAAGTGGAGGAAAAAGAAAAGCAGTGAGAAATTTAAGGAGACTTCGGAAGGTAAGAGGGGCAGGGCGGGAATCCCTTCCTCCAGCTGGGAAAGCCGCGCTGAGCCCGCTGCCCGGTGAGGGCGGCTTCGCGGCCGCGAGCCCGAGCTCCGGCACGCGTGAGAGCCGAAGCGTGACTTGGGCGACGTTGTGGCACCCGCGAGCTCTCCAGAAACACCTTGCCGGGGAGCAGTGCTCTCGGATGAGCAAATTCCTTCTTGGAAGGAAGGTCCCGAGGCAGCCGCGGGGAGGGTTTGCTCCGTGATCACCAACGTGGCGCGAGGCGCAGGCCTGGGCGTGCAGTCCCCCCACCCTCATTAATTCCTGCACTGCAGTGAAATTCGAAGCCCTTTTACCTCTCCCAGAGGACTTTTTTTAAAAAAAAAAAGTATCATCTTGAACTTCTAGCCTACCCTGTTTTCTGAGTGCCTTTTTTTGTTTGTTTTTGGTTTAATACCAGTTTTAGAACGAAAGATTTCTATGCGAAAGCCAAGAGAGGAGCTGGTAAAAAGAGGGGTTCTGTTGGAAGACCCTGAGCAGGGTGAGTCCCGAGCTTCTCCCCCGCCTGTCTGTGTTCTGTGTAGCTCACCTTCCTCTGGCAACACCCCCCTTTGCAGCCGTGCTTCTCGGCGAGGCAAATTTCAGGGCTCTTCCCTGCTGATGTGGTCCTTGTCTGTGTGTCCTGCCCTCCTCGCCGTGCTCTCCTGCCTGACTTTTGCACCTGGAAGGCATCCCGCCTGCCCGGGTAGGAAGATGTCCCAAAGAAAGAGCAGAGCCTGGCCTGGACATCTTCCTGCTGCCATCAGGCATCCTGTGTGTCATTCCCCACCCTGTCCCTCGTGTGCGTGTCCTGCTCCAGCCTTGTCTTGTCCCGTTAAGCTCCTCCGGCACGCTTCGGCTCAGCGCCTCTGGCTCGTTCCCGTCGCGCCCTGAACCGTCGGAGTGCAGGTTTGGAGGTTTTAGGAGCCGAGTGATGCCTTTGAGCTGCCCTGGGGTAGGGGGATTTCCTCGGGGAGTTACGGACGGGTTGCCTCATGGTGTGGCATTGCGTTTGGCCATGTTGTGGTTTTTTGAAGCTTTTTATTGGGGTGGCCCTTTGGGGACCCAGGAGTTGGACTCGATGGTGTTTGTGGCTCCCTTCCAACTCGGCTATTCCGTGATTCTCCTGCTTCGTCACCCCTGCTGTCTGAGCTGGGGTCAGCCTGCCCAAATAACCATTGGGCCCGCTCGGTTCACCCTCGGGTGTAAAAAGGAGAGGGCAGCAGCGGTGGCAGCACCGTGGGCTTCGGCTCGGAGCAGCGTGTGGTGGAACCCCAAACGGCAGCCTTCATCTAATGCAGATGTCAGGGTTCTCCTAAGAAAGGTACAAAGCGGGAAAGTGAAGGTTAAAAATTAAAAAAAAAGGTGGTTTTCAGAGCCAACCACTGAAAGCTAAACTGGGAAGTAAAAGCTCCCAGGGTTGTTGGCAGCTGCCCTGTAATAAAAGCCACTTGGAACCACCTGAGGGGGTGAGCGCTGGGATGGAGGAAGAATTCACCACGGTACACGAGCGTAGGAGGTCACAGGATGAAACTGGAGATCAAAGGCTTCGTGTAGCAAACTTCCCGCTGGAGATGACACAGGAGAGGTCTTCCAGGCGGTGAGGCTGGACCAGAAGCGTGGCTGAGAGGTGGAATTATTTCTGCTCTAAGTCATCCGATCTGGCTGAAGGAGCAGGAGATGGCCATCATCCGGACAAAGGGCAAGCCCGAGGGACGAGGGGGCGATGGGTATTGTCAGGAGGGTTAGATTAGAAAGCACGTTACCTAAATCCCTTGCTTCTACGATTTTTAAGACCCTGGGAGGCTCCTGAGATGGTGGCGGTAGGTTTCTGCGTTTCCTTACGGTTTTAAGACCGGCTCTTCCAGGGTCAGCTCATTCTCTTAGGCAGGTTCCTAGCAAAAAATAAATAAATGTAGAAACCCCTGAGCGAGCAAGGGGGTAGGGAGGAGGCCTAGCAGAGGCTTTTTGAACCCCACGCAGGGGACGAGGCCCTGCTGCTCCCCGGGCAGGCCGGGGGTCGTGCCGCTGGCCTTGACCTTGGAGCTGGAGGCCGGGGCAGCGAGGAGAAGGGCACGCCGGGTGTGGGTGAGTAAGGAAAAGCAAGATCGTTCTGTTCCTGCCTCCCTGGCTGAAAACTCCAGCTAGCCAGAGGCGATCGCTGCTATAAAAAGCTCCCAGCTCATCTCTTGAGTTTCAGCCCTGGCCGGGGAGGAAACTCCCTCTTGCTGCTGCCTGCACTTCCTGCATTGCAGGGAAGGGCAGAGCCGTTTTCCAGCTCCTTGCAGGAACCAAAGCGATTTGTTTTTGCAGAAGAAGAAAGCCTGGGGAGCTCTCGGGGTGGGGAGAGGAGGGCAGCGGGATAAATCGGCAAAAACGGGAGCAGCAGAACGCGCTGGAACACCTGGAGCTCGTGGTGCCGTCCACGAACTGCCTGAGAGGTGCTAGGCTGGAAATGTTAGGGATTGGGAATCAAACCGGTGATGTAGGTGCTCAAGCTCTCTTGAAGCAGCAAGCAGTCAGAACGGGCACTGCCCCTTAGGAGGGCCGTGAAGCCTGAGTCAGGGAATAAAATGAAGAGGTCGTCCTGTCGAGGCACAGAACGGCTGAGGATTTCGGCCGCTGGTAGGGCTTTAAGCGCTCTCAAAAGCATCAGGATCAAGCAGGGCTGCGAAGATTTAATTAATTTATTTGTTTTCTCCGAGTGAGGTCTTGCTTCGGACGTTTGGGGGACGCCACGCTGGCCTCTGCAAAAGCAGAGGTTGTCAGGCTGATGAGGATGCATTGGTGCATCTGATGAAAACAGAGGTGAAAAGCGAGGAAGGCTGCACGGCGGGCACAGCGGTGATTCCTGCTGCCCAGTTCAGGGCAGAAACGTAAGGAAAGCAGAGGTGCTCCAGCTCGTTTCAAGGAGTTCCCAAAATGTACCGCTTCATGTCCCGCAGAGGACGTGGCTGGCGCTGGATTTTGTGTTGCAGCAGCAAATGTGACTGTTCTGGAAGCTGCTGGAGGCTGACTGTGACTGCAGCTTCGCTGGGCACACCAGTCTGAGGTTTTTAAACGTGGCAGCGTTCTTACTGAGGAAGGTGGTAGGTGAAGAGGCTGCCGAAGAAGAAGAACACTCGATGGGATCCAGTGCTGCAGTATTGTGCTTGTCGATAATGAAATTGAGGGCTCTCAGCCCGAGCTGGGGTTGGTATGCTGGAAATCGGTGCCGATCGATGGCAGCTCAGCCGCGTCTCTTCTCTCTCGTGCTTTCTGAGTGTTTTCTGTTGTTTCTCCTCCCGTCCCCTCGCAGATGGTGAGGATCCAGAGAAGCTGAACCCGCCGGCACTGAAGAATGGCCACACGGTCCCCATCGGTGGTCCCGGTAACCCGGCCAGCCAGGAGGAAGAGGCCCCAAAGTCATCCAGCCTTAGGAAGCCTGTTCCAGCTGAGGAACCAAAGAAAAGACAAGGTAAGAAACCAGAGCGTGCAGAATTGCTTCGGATTCGTATGGGAATAGCTTGGAATCCTCATCTGATTCTTCCTCCCTGCCCTGGGCCTTCCAGCCTGTTAAACGGAGCTGTCTCACCTTGCAGGCTCATCCAGCAGCCAACCCGGTCCCGAATCGGAGCCGCCGCAGGAGCCCCCCGTTCCCAGGCAGCCTCTTCTCCCTCCGAAAAGACCTCCCTCCACGTCCCAGGAGGCAAACGAGGGGCAAGCGAAGGATCCTCCGCCCGCAGCCCCTGGCGCAGCAAAGACAGTCAATTCCACAGCTGCCCCCTCCCCAGCCCCCAGGACTCTGCCCCCTGCTCTTGCCGGTGCCAACACCACCGCTCCCGTGAGCGCAACCAGCGCGGCTCCCGCCAAGCAGCCTCCCGTCCCGCCGCCCAAGCCTGTCAACAGAAACAGCAACTCGGTGATAGGTGAGTGCCCCCGCGAGCTGCCTCCGCGGGTGTTCCGGAGCCTCTGATATTCCCTTACAAAGGGGAGCGACTGGGTTTTACTGTGAAGTTGTGTCACAAATGTTTGATGGTGTTTTTTTTTTCCTGAAAACGGCCCGGTTTCGACTTAAAAGGTCTGCCGGTGTTTAAGCATACATGTGCTGAGAGCAATGCTCTGCCCCAAGTCACCCTCTCTCGGCCGGGCACGTTGCCTGCCCGCAGGAGGGAACCCTGCCTGCTTCTGGCAGGGATCGAGCGCTGCAGGGATGAGGGGAAGGCAGCTCTGCGTCAACCGGTGCTTCGTGGAGAGCTGGGAGTCAGCCACGGACACCCGGGGCTGTGGATCAGCCACCGAGGTGTGAGGGCAGGATATTGCTGCGGGAGTCTTGTGTGCTTATGTCTCGTCCCACGGACGAATAACCTCGTGTGATTTGAGCCGAACCTTCCCGCTTGGGGGAAGGAATTGCGTGTCTTAGCTCTGTTTCTAAGCAGATGATCTGCGAAGAGGATCCTGCCCCGTTCAGGACTTCTAGAAGCTCTGCTGGGGAAAAAGAGCCAACTCCAGCCCGCAGCCTGTTCGTATTTCTCAGGTCACCCGCTGGTCTTCGCATCGGGCCAGCAGAGGCTGGTCCAGGTCAGGAGGGAGGTTCCTGGGAAGATCAGTGGGACAGGTCTGTGTGGGTAGCTCAGGGCGGAGGCGTTTCGCAGGTGTGGTTGTGGGGAGGCAGCGGTGGAAGCCGAGACCGTGTGCAAGTTACCATCTGAACTAGCCTGGGCCTCTGCTTTCCGTGCAGACCGCATCCCTCTGCCTGGTTTGGGGCTTCTCCTTGCCCTGGCAGGTTTTGCAAGTGACCTGGATATGGTATTAAACGCTCCCGTACGCCAGACCAGCTCGATTAGTCCGTGCCTGAGCAGCCGATGAAATACCTTCTTGTTTTCTTTAAGCTGCTTGCACACGTCGCAGATGGTGTTAGAAATGCCCCAGCGCTAATTGCAGGAGGTACTTGTGGAACAAACAAAAACGTGGCTGAAGTCAGCAGGCTGCCCAACATCTCCTCGGAGCCAGCCCCCCAAAATCCGGGGCTGGGTGCAGCTGCAGGGGTGTGGAGAAGGGAGGAGAGCAGCCGGCCCCGTTCCCTGGAGGAGAGAGGCACGGCGGAGCTGATAAACGGCACGAAGCCGTTCGTTACGCTCGTTCTGCGAGCAGTTCTGCTGTCTGAGGCAGCAGCTGGAAACAAGGCTAAGGAAACGCTCCCGGGGATGGGATTTTAAATCAGCATCAGCTCGAAAAAGAAAGCAGGGCAGGCGGTGCCCTCCGGACGGCTGGGAGCTCGGCGCAGCCCCCGGTGCGTGGTGCTGGGGGTTCAGGAGCAGCAGCTGAGGTCTGGTCGGGGCAGGAGCAGTGGATCCGGCCACGGTGGCACTCGCTGGCTTCCCTCCTTATCACAGTGAAGTGCTGGCTGGCTCGGGAGGATGCTTTAAGCAGTGCCCAGCCCTCTTCTGTCTCCTCTTTCCCCTGCCAACCACTCGGTCCCTTTCAAAATCCGTCTGTCTTTCCCCAGAGGTGACCCGAGCCTGGTCCCGCCAGGCCCTGAGGGGACCCCGCAACCCCTCCGGGAGCTGAGGGCACTCGGTGTTTTCCACAATCGGGCTCTTAATCTACGAGGGGAAAGCCTAACAACGCTAAACATCCCAGAAATGTGCCCACCTCTCTCCAGTTATGCGGCCTTATCTTGGCGGGGCGCTCCCTGCCCGCAGCACCCTCTTGCGGTGCTGCTGCGGCTCCCTGGAGGCGCCCGGCTCCGTGACCGTCCCCCGCTGCGGGCGGGCGAAACCTCCCCAAGCCCCCCGAGTCGGCAGGATGTGGGTGCTGAAGGTTGCAGGCTCCTACGGCGAGAGCAGAGCGGTCTCCGCTTCGTCCCTAGGACCTAAAGGGAACCTGAAGAGATTTCCTCCTGCAGCCGTTTTCCTTCACAGGATGTGGTTCCAGTTTCTTCCCGTCTCCTCCATCACCCAGACGAATCCCATGAAGATTCAAGGCTCTTGAGGAGTTTTGGAAGCTCTGGGAGGTTTTTTTTGGAGCAGAGCAAAATCTCTTCCTCGGGCAGGAGCTGCCAGCAGCGAGGTGTCCTTGGGCTGGGCGGGCAGATGAAGGGGAAGGCACGCTTCCCCCCAATTTATTGGTATTGTAACGTGCAAGGGAACCATCCACACAACCAGTGTGCCCTGCACGTCTCGGATTCCTTGGCAAAGGGATGCTGTAAGTACAGCCCTCCATCCCTGCGTCCTTTGGCTGCCTGCTGGCTCCGGGTGAGCTCCATCTGCTGCCATCCGAGGGCCGGGGCCGCGTCCCCGCTGTCCCAGCCCGCGTGTTCCTGGCTGCTCTCCCAGCTCTTAGCTTTGCTGCGGGAAGGGCGCACTGGAGGCTCGCAAGCTGCTGCTTGCTGGCACCTCGTAGCAGAAGAGCAGTCGGGATGGTTTGGGCCGAGGTTCCGAGTCCTTCATCTTGCTCCCCGCTGGTGAAGGGCACCTGGCAAACGCCCCGTTTAACTTCTTGTGTTCCTTTGCTTTTCCAGCCGAACTTTCTCAAGCGATGAACAGCGGAACGGCCTTGTCCAAGCCTTCCCCTCCTCTCCCCCCGAAGAGAGGCCTCCTGCCTAGCGCCGCCTCAGAGGCAGCCCTCGCTTCCAAGCCCCCGAGCGACAGGACGGTGACGGCGAGCCGCCCCGTGCTGATCCCCATGCACGTGGCCCCCGCCTACCCGCCGCCCTCGCCGTCGCCGCCGCTGCCCACGCACGTGCCGCCGGAGCCTCCCCGCGTGCCCTTGCCCGCTTCCACCCCCGTCCCGGACCCTCCGCGCTCCCTGGAGCTGCCCAAAGAGCTTCCCCCTCCTCCCGAAGACTTCGGGCCCCCCGAGGCGGCGAAGAGGACGGCGGAGCAAGGCTTCGGCGAGCCTCACGCGCTGCCGCGGCTGCCCCAGGTCCCGCTGCACATCCGGATCCAGCAGGCGCTGGCCAGCCCCCTGCCCGTCACGCCGCCCGCCGACGGCTCGCACAGAGCCCACTCGCTGCTCTTCGAGAACGACGCCTTCGGGGAGGACGGCGGCACGCTGGGCAGGACGAGGTCCCTGCCGGTCACCATCGAGATGCTGAAAGTGTGAGTACCTCCCCCCGAACCCCGCTAACGCTTCCCCGACGCGCCGGAGTTGCACCCCCTGCTTATCTCAGGCAGGTTCTGATGGCAAAGAGAGCAGCCCTGGGGTCTTTGCTCTTTGAAACGCTCCAGAAACCATTTTGCCCGTTGGCAGGGGCCCCGCTGCATCTTTCCCATTCAGTTAACCCCAGTTCTGCGAATTTACCACGCGTTCCGGAGTACAAACGCAGGCTGGTGCCAGGAATGCGGCCTGTCTTTAATTGCACTAAGACAAAACGAGGTTCTGGATTTCACCCAGCCGTGGCCTGCTTAACCTTGCCTTTTGCAAACCAGAAGTGGGAAAGGGGCTGTCTCGTGTGGTACCGGAGCTGAACCTCCCGGAGCAGGGTAGAGAGGGTCGCTTGTTTCTGCAGTCAGCCTTCTCTGGCGTTTCCCCCGAGAGCTCCCTGTGCTGTGGGGAAAGGGGACGGAACGGGATCACGGGGCTCCCACACACCCGCCATGGGCCGAGCACAGCTAACAGGGCTTCGTGTGGTAGTGTGACAGATGTAATGGCGTGCTTCTCGTTAGTCCAGACGATGAGGAAGAGGAAGATGAAGACCAGGAAGAAGAGCAGGCTCCGGGCCCTCGTGTGTATATCGGAGATGTGCCGTCCGTAACGGTCATCCCAAAGCTGGTGCCCCAGGTCCTGCCAGAGGAGCAGGAGGGAGACGAGGGGATGAGCGACTCTGACTCGGAGGGGCCCATCCTGTACAAAGACGACGAGGAGGAGGAAGAAGATGAAAGCCATAACAGTAAGCCTTCGACACTGCAGCTCTCCCTCTTTGCCCCTGCTGAACTCAGTCCTGGTTGATTTGAGATCAAAGAGCTGCTTCACGCCGTGCTTCCAAGCGGCTGGCTCTTGCTTTCACGCCGCACCACGTCCTCTCCCCTGCCTTTTCAAAGCCTGTAGCAGCCAAACCTTTAAGTTCACCTGGTGAGATGCTCTCCCTCCGGCTGCGGATGCTTCATGTAGGGGGTGGGGATGCGGGCGGTTGCAGTGACCAGTTCCTGCAAGCTCGGGAGCTGTGGTGCTGAGCTGGGAAAGCAAACCCCAGGGCTTTGGTGTGCTCAGGCACCGCAGTCCTCAGTCGCATCCATCGCTCTCCCCGCAGGCACGCTGGCTAACAAAGTGAAGAGGAAAGACACGCTAGCCATGAAGCTGGGGAACGCGGCCGCGGTGCAGGAAGAAAAGTTTGTCTTTCCTCGCAAGAGCAAGGAGGAGTGGAACCAAATTCGGAACCAGATCGGGTCGACGCTGACCAGGTACCAGCAGCGGAGGAGGGTCACGTGTGAACCGTCGGCCTGAGGGGGGGGACTGGATAAAGCTGGTGTCTCTTCGAAGCAGCCTCTGCTGGAACAGCTCGGTTGGTTGGGCAGTGCTGCTGGATCAGGCCCAGTGTTGTAAAGGCTGGAATTTTCTCCTGGCGTTGAGCAGTACCTAACAGGCCCCTGATTCCAGATGTTAAATGCTTTGGGAGGGGAAAATCTCAAGGAGTGCAGAAGCGTTACTGCCGTAAAATGGCCTATAAAGATGAGGGCAGATGCAGGCGGATGCTGATGGTGGTGGGTGATGCTGGGGCTGCTGATGTTCCGGTCTCTGCTCATCTGCCCTAAAAAGTTTCCCCTGAGCTTTTGGGGGGCACATTTCTGCCCTAACCTGGGCCTGGGGCTGAGCCGCTTGCTTGGGTGCAGGGGAGGAGAGCCCCAGAAAGGGCAGCAGAGATCTCTGCTGGTGACCGAGCAGCGCCGAGGAGGTTTGAGAGCACTCAGACCACAAAAGCAGGGGTGTTCTTCATCCCCTGCTGATGGACGACCAGATGACAAGCGCCTAATGTGTTCTGCTTCTCTTTAGGCGACTGAGTCAGAGACCAACGGCAGAGGAACTGGAGCAGAGGAACATACTGCAACGTGAGTATCGCTCCTCCGGTGGTCCTAAGTAATAAAAGCTGCCGCGTTTTAGTACGTGGATACGTGGAGTCTGCCTGAAACGTTACAGGTGGAGAAGCTTTGGTTACAGCACCACGGGAAAGCAGCTCTGCTGACTTTTCCCTGTACTGTGTTACCATCAGGACCTGCATAAGATCAGGTCTTTAGCCGCGGCACCAAGCAATCTGGTTCAAAGCATCGTATTGTGGGAGCACTGCCTGTCCCCTGCCTCAAACCTCAGGGCGAAATATGTGGACTGGTTAAGGCGCTGCTTATGCAGCAGGAGCTGTGACAGGTTTTTGTTTGGGCTGGACTTATATTTGTGGTCCAGACATGGCAGCGTCGTGCTGTACGATCCAGAAAGCAGCAGCTCGTTGATCAGTGAGCATGTTTCTCTTGGCCGTACCTCGTTCTGCACCAGTCTGAAACATCTCGGGGAAAGGGAGAAGTCAGTTCAGGAAGTTTCCATTTAAAATATTTATCCGCGCCGCTGTTCTCTTTAAACTACCGGTATAATAGCTTTGGGGAAGAGCCATCTGCAAAGAGGCTTGGATGTATTTTTGACGGCACGGCCATTAATCTTTAACATGCGTGCAGCTGGAGGGAATGACTCAGCCGTGCCGTGCTAAGGGCCGCGTTACCACCGCCCCTCGGCGGAGTGCTCGGTGAGTACGGTATGGAGCAGGGCTGTAGTAAGTGCGGGTACGGAGTCAGTGTGATAAAGCTCAACGTTCTTCCCTCTTCAAGTCCAGAAGGCGCTTTTCAAAACCCGTGATGCTTCCGGGGGAAAAAAATGTGTGTTTTCTTTCCCTTGGCAGCGAAAAACGAAGCTGACCGTCAAGCCGAGAAGCGAGAGATCAAACGCAGGCTCACCAGAAAGGTACTGCTGGCCGGCGTGCTGCCACTGCCATCTGGCAGAGCTGTCGGGGACCCTGGTGGCTACGAGCACGTCGTAGGCGCCTTGCTGCGGGTGAAGTCACGGGGCTGTTGTGTAATTGTCCCCGGTGCCCTCAGACTGCAGAATGTGGTCTGTCAGCCACGGCCAGCCCTTGGCACTGCAGCCGGTTTGGGCGCCGACGGATCTGAGCTGGCATCAGGTGTAACAAGCTAGGTGAGCTGTGTGTGGCACCTGGAGCTCGGAAGTTTTGCCCGTGCTGGCCTGTTCCAGCAGTACTGCCGTGGCCACGACATTCGCACCAGGCTCCCCAGAACTCATTTCACAAGCGACAGCTCGCGAGGAGCCGAGCAGAGCTGCTTTCAGCTGCGATGCCCACGTTACTCGCTGTTACTCACTGCTGGGGAATATCTTCCAAGGGCCTGCGGAGATGAAATGTGAGTTCTGCTGTAGCTGAAGCAGAAAATGCCTTTACATCACCGCAGGGCCACCCTGCGGTGGCTGTTCCCAAACCCCTCGTTCTCTCTTCCTGGGAGTGTGGCCTCGGTTCGGCCCTTGTGGCCTCGTGATCCAAACAAGACCCGTTAGAGGTAAATCGTGAGAGGATTTGCCTGGTCCCCTGCATCGTGAGCAGGACCTCGGTGTCCCAGCGAGGGAACCGGTCTCTGTTTCGCCTGGGATGTCTGCTCCTGAGCAGCTCTGGGGCAAGGCACACACTAACTTTTTGTTCTTGCATTCAGCTCAGCCAAAGGCCTACGGTGGCAGAGCTGCAGGCCAGGAAGATCCTGCGGTTTAACGAATACGTGGAAGTGACAGACGCTCAAGACTACGACCGGCGAGCAGATAAGCCGTGGACAAAGCTTACGCCGGCTGACAAGGTAACAGGGAGCGCCCTGTTCCCAGGCAGCTAGGTCGGGGTGTCCCAAGCGAAAGGCTGAGAGCCAAGATTTGCTCTTTTTTTCTTCGTTTAAACCTCTGCATCTTTCCCTCTGCCACCCCACCAAGCACCACCAGTGTGCCTCACCCACGTGTGCTGTACCCAGCCCTGTTCCTGCCCCCTCCACGGTGACACGGAGCCCACACGGGCACTGCCTGCACCGCAGTGAGACCTGTCTTGGCTTCTGGTGGTATAAAAGGGTGCAAGGAACAAGGGCGTTGGTTGGGGGAGTGCAGTTTTTCACAGGCTGAGGCAGGCTTAGGCAAGCTGGCGGGGAAGACGCCTGTTCTCATCTTCCCTGGCCACTTGTGGGGACTGCCCGGCCTTGGTGTGGAGGAGGTGGGGCAGCTTAAATTCTGCCTGGTGCGAAGGATCTGTGAAAGTTTGGGTGGCTGCTGCAATCTGAGCTCCTTCCTCTACCAAAAGGAGCTGAGGGATTCAGGCTTATGTTTAAAAACTGCTCTCACTCTTCGCTTCACCACTGAAAGGTGACAGAGATCAGCCCTGAGCAGGAGCGTTGGAGCCACAGCACCCTCTTGCTGTGTCTGAGCTCACTTAAAATCGGGGATAGAGGGTCGTACGCCCCAGCAGGAGATAAAGATCTCTCCCTTTTCACGCAGGCTGCCATCCGGAAGGAGCTGAACGAGTTTAAGAGCTGTGAAATGGAAGTCCACGAGGAGAGCAAACAGTTCACACGGTGAGACCACAGCGTTCGCGTAGTCCGTGCTGTTGGGAGAGCTGTGTTGCAGGGCTGCTGCTGGGGGGCAGAGCATTAAATCCTTAGGAAAATGACCCGTGCGGCAGTGCAGATTTAATATCCCTTTCCACCTTGGTGTTGTTGGGTGGCAGGAGGGGTACCTGACATGAAGAGGTGTTCTTCCTTAAACTGGGGGCATCCTGGAAACTCAAAATGGCCAGTGGCTGGTTTGGTGCGTTTCTGAAACCTGTGTGAGGCTGCAGCCGGAGTGGGATTTTCTGGGACTAGAGACGTGGCAGAAGCCACAAAAAACACCTTGGTAGTTAGCTCTGATATGACCCAAGCAGTAACCTGTGCGTCATGGCGCGAGTGATTCTTCCCCCTGCCCCCAAGCTGTGTGGCTGAGTGTTTGCAGAGCACAAATGCTTTCTAAGGCAGAGGTGAAACCGTTAACAGCTCCCCTGAGGGCTGAGAATTCAGAAATGATTCGGTTTCAGTAACTGTTTAACCCAAGCTCCAAGGATGACACTTTGTTTTTTTCACTTGGCTTTTAGGTACCACCGGCCATAATCTTCCAAGAAGGAGCAAGAGACCCAAGAGGACTGGAAGTTCTCTGCGTCCCTCTCCTGGGCAATACAGCAAGGGTAGAACCTCGACTCTTCCAAGATTTGCCTTCAAAACATATCCAGAAAAGGGCTTTCGGCCAGGGAAGGGGGAATCCTGTCTGAATGTAGCATTTCACTGGAACAAACGCGTCTCGAGTGCCATCAGGCTGGAACTGAACACTATACCTCGCGCAGCTCAGCAATACGCCTCTCCTCCCTGCCAGGAGCCCACGCACGTGTGAGCGAGCAGTTCGTTCCCCAGCTCCCTTTCTGTGGCCAGTTCTCAGCTGTACATACTCCTTTCGGGTGCAAACCCTTCGTTTCCTCTCTCTTTACCTAGAGGAGGAAAAAACTTGGCAGCTCTGGTGTTGGAGAGCTGAGGAGTGGAGAGTGGATGTGCTAGGAAGCACGTGTGTATATTAGCTGTGTACAGAGAACCCTGTGCGGATGCTGACCTGGCAGACAACTGACATGTGACTCGTAATTTTTTGGATTTGCTCGCGTCTGTCGTATCTTTAATGTCCTGAATCACTACTGACCAACGGTTTGTTGTCCTGGAAGGGAATTGTATAGATATTAACATATGCTGCATCTTTTTTTTGTAAAAAAAAATCAAAAAACGAACTCAGAAAAAAGGCAAAAAAACAAAACGCAAATGTATAAAGCGTTCCCTCCCTACTCTCTCACACTTGCGGTGATGTTAATGGATCTTGTCTTGAGAATATCTAGGCTCGTTTAACAAATTACAGAACCAGGAAATGACTGTTGCCTTTTTAAAACTTTTTAATTTGGGGAAGCTGTGGTAGTAGTAAATTCTTTTTATCGTCGCTTCCTCTCAGATGGTTTTTTAACTCTCCCGAATCAGGGTGAAACTTGCCTTTTCTCATTTTTTACAGCAAAACCTACTGGAAACTTGATCATTTCACTGTGTGGGTGGAAGGTGCGGGGAGGAGAAGAGGTTTAAAAAAGTGACCTTAAAATAGATACTCTTGCTCTTCTGAGAATCTCACATTGGTTCTTCCGGAACATTGGGTTTCAAATCTGGTATGGGCGCACTGCTGTATCATGCCCAGAACTAACCCACGTGTGAGATGCCGCTAGCCATGAAGGGACTATCACAGGCCCGCGGGGGTGTGGGAATGAAGAGGAGGGCTCGCCTTGTTCGCAGACCTGCCGCCGTGGTGCTCAGGCTGTTTCGGGAGCCGTGTGGCAGGCAGGGCCTCGCTGCGCTGCCTCCGCGCCATGCCAAGGCCCGGGCCCCGCGCCCGGCGCTGCCTTCATCCGCGGAGGGTGCGTGTCCCTCACGGCTTCCCCGTGTACAGTATGGCTGTAGACTAAATCATTGCATTGTATATCTGTCTCCTCATCAACAGATTTTAATTATTGAATAAAAGTATTTTAGGATTTTTTTTTAAAACTGCTGCTCTGGTTGTGTTTTAAATGGCTCGTGTTGGAGGGGGTTGGGGGTTCAAAGGTCTCTGCTCCCCAGAACTGGAGAACATTGTAAGGTGGAAGGGACCTGCAGGGATCATCTGGTCCAACTCCTGGCCCTACACAGCACCAACCCCAAACAAGACCACGTGTCTGAGAGCATTGTCTGAATGTTTCTTTACCTTAAAAGTTGATCAAATAAACTCTCTAAGACTCAATTTGGGGTTTTCGAAAGCAGGCATTCTTTAATTGAGGCACCGAACGCACAGGATCATTCCACCCAGTGTGTGTGCCCGGTTATCTGGGCTACAACACTTACATACAATCAAAACATGCATTGCCATTAGATTTCTGAGAAATAACCAACATATTCCTACGGTTTCCCATAACTCATTAAAATATGTCCCTGATGCATGCACAATTGTTCCCACTAGTGGGAGGGAATCTGATGCTGGTCAGTAGTCTTCCTCATTGTGTTTGCTGCACGAACCCAGGTCTTGTGCATGCTCAGGCCACCTCCTTCTTTTTTATTTCACTCCAATTTAGTTGTGCATACTAAATTAAGTGATTTAAATGCCTGAGGACACGTGCACACCAAGAGTTTTGCACCTATTCTTTACAGTTACACCCCCCAGGTCTAGGTCATCTTGTCCCCCTCCCCTGTCCCGTTTTGGGGGCACAACTGGGATCCCATCCCGTGTGGCCTTACAGACCAGGCTCACTAATTAGTGCGTTCAGGGTGGAAATGAGGAGACATTTCTCAGAAAGAGCGGTCAGGCGTTGGGACGGGTTGCCCAGGGAGGTGGTGGAGTCACCGTGCTGGGGGTGTTCAAGGAGGGGTTGGACATGGTGCTTGGGGACACGGTCAGTGGGTGATGGTGGCTGTAGGGTGATGACCAGACGACCTCTGAGGGCTTTTCCAGCCCCAATGACTCCATAATTCAAATCTCCCCCTCAGCCCCCTTCCCGCCTTCCCACTGCGCACGCTCCCCCTCCCGCTGCACCCGGCCCCTCTCCCGCCAAAGCTCCCCTTTTGCACACGATCCTCTCGGCCCTCCCCCTTGTTCTCCGCGCATGCGCGTCCAGGCCCCGCCCCCTGGATACTCTATAAATACTGCGGCGCGCGACCGTTCGTTCTCTTTCCCCGACGGCGGGCGGCCAGCGCGGAAGGTGAGCGGGGCGCGGCCTCCCACTTTTTATTTTCATTCTTTTTTTCCCCATTTCTCACTTTTTTCCCCTTCTTCTCGCTTCGGCCCGTAGAGCCGGTGACCTTCATGAGCGCTGCGAAGGGCCGTGCTGCTTGCAGCCAGCCCCAGGCCTACCGCGGCCTACCTGCGCTGAGGGGGCGGCCTTACCGGGGGGGGGGGGGGGGGGGGCCAGCGCCTCCCCTCAGCGCCTCGTCTCCTTTCCCTCAGGTTCGCTGCTGATGCTCGGTCCGGCCTTGCCCAGCCTGCTCCCTCAGTGAGTGCTTGCCTGGGGACCGGGGGGGCTTAACGGGGTGTGGGGGGACAGACCCCAACGTGGACACCCGGAGAAGTAGCTCTCTCATGGCTCTGTCCGTGTGGCGCACGGGAGCGTAGGCCCTCGGGCCTGTGACGTACAGTCCCCTTCCACAACGTTGGAGAACAAGCCGGGCCTCGAGTCTGCAGCCTGCATATTCCTACTGCTTCTCTGAGCCCCCGGGCCGTTACAGAGGAGACAAACCATGCAGGAAACAAATTACACGGGGGGGCTTCGGGTGGGGGCATGGGGAGACGCGGGGGGTGCAGGTTGGGGGGAAGGGAGGAGGGTCTGAGAGCAGTTACTTAACGCCTTTTCTCTGTTGTTTGCAGCTTCTAACTCCAAAAATTCGGTGTGGGTGGAGCGCTGCTTCAGAAGGTGAGTGATTCTGCACAAATACGTAGTTGCCTTGTTTCTTGATAGCTTCCCCTTAAATAAACTTTTTTATCTGGCTTATGTGAACTGAAATGGGTCAGGGGTTTGAAGTAATGAGATACCAATAGTGACTTTATAGATGTTTTAACAGCAAAAGCTTAGTTCATGCGTTCCTTAGGTTGAGCTTTTGTTGGACAGGTATAAGAGGCCTGCTCCTAAATAATAGGAAAAAAGGGGAAAAAACTTGATAAAGTGAAGGCAAACAAAGCTTAGATGGCTTCTGAGGCCTTGTTACTACATGAGTTGGGGAAAGGGCAGAAGGGAATTTGTGCAGAGTCACCGAGGCCTGGCTTAGACCCTTGCCCTTGTGAAACCTGACCCGGCTCAGCCATTTTGTCATCTCAGCCTCATGTGAGCAAGAACAGCCCATGTGTGCTCACCCGGATTTCCATGTTAATCAGTCCCAAAGACTTTTTATCCCTGGAAAGAATGTGTCAGTAATGTGGGTGCTGAAGCACGGGGTTTTTATTGAGGAGAAGGGAAGTGGAAGGCATGTGGTTTGCTTAACGAGGGCTGGGAGCACGTGGCTGGACTGTCTGTAGTTGTGTATGTGATGGACTAGCAAGGGATTGTGCTTCCTGCCGGATTATAAGTAGGAAAATCCATGTGGGACACGAGTAATAAGCTTTCTTGGTATTTTTTGTTGCAGACAGTGGTGAAGGCTTGTGATTGAGTGCTACCAGCAGCAGTCCCACTGAGGGTAAGTATGCCCTGAGCCACATCCAGCCCAAATTCTGAGCAGAGGTGGTGCCCGAGGTTTGGTTCCTGCAGGGTGCACAATCCGAGCCTCCGCAGAGTTCAGAGTGGGCTGGAAATGGGAGAAGGTTCCTACATGTGGCGACCTCAGCACGTGCTTCGTGCTGGGGGCCTGCAGTTCTCTGCTGAACCACATCATCCGGAGGCCACAGGGGTTGTGTAGCTGCTGTGTGAGGTGGCACATGAAATGAAGCGGGGGCTGAACCCGTGTGGGTGAGCTACACAATGAGGAACATGTGCAAAGAGCTGGGGGCTCTGGTGGGTTTCCACACCTCATCTACACCAGCTGGGGAGGGTCTGAGCACCACCTCCTGGTCCTGCACCTGTAAAAGGAGCCCAAGAAGTGAAGTGTGGGGAAACGTGGCTGTGAGGGAGGCTGCCTGGTGCTGGGGGAGAGGGTGAGAGTGGGAGTACGGTGTGATGGTCGATGTCCGTCTGGGAAAGTCGGAGCTTCTGCGGATGTTCTGAGACCTGTGATGCTGTGCCTGACAAATAAAGTTCTTTGAAATGGCGTTGTGTGGCTGTTTTCTCTGGCATGCCTGCTAGCCGTGGGTTTGTTCTTGGTGTGGAGCTCGGGGAAGCCCTGAGTGAAGGTGAATCGTGGTGCTGTGCGGCTGGGTTCCACCCCCCTTGGATGGCGTTCTGCCTGCCCGCATTTCCACCAGTCTCATCTCCTGGGGCTGGGAGGTTGTGGCTCAACGTGACACTGGGTGTACTGGTGCAGATACCAGTGAGGGAAGTTTAGTAACCCTTAGAGCCGTCAGAAGTTCTGGGCTGGGGGCTGTACCTCTCTGCCTTTAGGGCCGTTACGATTTGGGTAACCATACTTAGGCGTTTTTCCCCTCTGTTAGTGAAGGACTTAGAGCTGCTTTAATTCCTGGTGGACCTCTATGAGCACCTCGGGATCTCTAACCCCCACTGTAAGTAGGCTGCAGCGCTGTCCCCACGGCTGGGGGCTTTGTGAGCAGGGGCTGGGCTGGGGGGACCCCAAACTTGGTGAAAAGGGGTGAGGGAGAAGAAGGGGGGGTGTGTGGGGCTGGTGGGCTGGGCAGCAAATTCCTGGGAGGACAAATGAAAGGGAGGTGATGTGGGGAGCGCGGCGCTTCAGGGGGCAGAGCTCGGGAGGCCGAGCGAGTTGTGCCCCCGTTTTTGGGGAAAGAATTCGCTAAAACGGGGCTGAAAAGTTCCGGGGGGTGAGGCTGGAGGCTTTATTTTGGGGTGGGGGCTCCCGGCCGCGTTCATGGGGCAAAGAATGAAAGCGGAGGGGATTACGGAACCCCCCCGGGTGGCTTCCAGCGTCCGAGGGTCCCCCCAAAAGACCCCACGGGGGGCTCCATCTCCCGCGGGTGGGGGCCCCGGGGGGCTCCCCCTGTCCCCCCCC
>CM021787.1:2436192-2453676 GCA_011076525.1 Nettapus auritus | reverse complement strand
TTTAGATCTAAATCACCATGCCGGGAAAACGCACCGCGAAGAAAAGCCCTGCGCCAGAAGACGAGTCTCCTGCCAGGAAGAAGCTGAAAGGTAAGAAAACTCCCCCGGGAGCCCCCAAAATCCCTGTGCTGGAAGGGTTTCCCCCCCCCGACAGCACACCGCATGGCTCCTTTCTGCCCCGCCGTGCAGTCAGCCACCCGTCCCACCGGACGCAGCCCGGCCTGGTGCTTTCGTTGGGGCAGGGAGACGTCGGCCAGCTGGGGCTGGGCGAGGGCGTGATGGAGAGGAAGAAGCCGGCCCTGGTGCAGCTCCCGGAGCTGATCGTGCAGGCGGAGGCGGGAGGGATGCACACCGTGTGCCTCAGCGAGACGGGCAAGGTGAGAGCGGCGTTGAGGCAGGACGCGGGGGGGAGGCTGAGCTGTGTCCCCCCGTGAGCTCGGGGACGTCCTCGTGTCCTGGAGCGGGGTCAGGATCGGGCCCCGCGGAGCTGCGGGGTGGCACCTTGCAGGTGTCTCCTGCTCCAGCTCCTGGGTGGTGTCTGTGCCACGGACCTCAGAGGTTTCGGGGTGCGGAGGGACGATTCAGCCTGCTGGGGCTCTGTCCCCTGGCATCCTGTTGACTTCTGCGTCCCTTCCTGACCGGGTCCCTCTGTCTGCAGATCTACACCTTCGGCTGCAACGACGAAGGCGCCCTCGGGCGCGACACCTCGGCGGAAGGCTCCGAGACCACCCCGGGGCTGGTGGAGCTGCAGGAGAAGGTGGTGCAGGTCTCGGCGGGGGACAGTCACACAGCGGCGCTGACGGACGACGGCAGGGTTTTTGTCTGGGGCTCGTTCCGGGTACGTCCGTTTCTTAGAAAATCGCTGGAAGCCCTGCTGGGGGTCGCTGGGCTGCTTCAGCGACTCATTTTGGGGTGTCTTGTTTCCTCACCCAGGATAACAACGGGGTGATCGGCCTGCTGGAGCCCATGAAGACGAGCTCTGTTCCCGTGCTCCTCCAGCTCAGCTCACCTGTCGTTAAAATTGTCTCAGGTGAGCCAGGTCCTGGGTGCACCTTGGCTGGGGGGTGAGGGTCCGGGGGGTCCCTGCCCTTTTTCCTGGGTACAAGGGTCTGCTTGCTCCCCTCCGACTCCTGAGAGAGCAGCCCTTGTGTTCCTGCTAACCCCAGCGGTGTTTTTAAATCGTGTTGGGTCAAATTTAACGTGTTGTACAGTTTAGCTGTACAGTTAGTTTACGGTTGGTCTGAAATGCTTTACACTTAGTGCCCCAACTGTCATTCCGTGGGGTTGAGGCACTTGTCCTCTCGATTTTCCCTGGCAGAGCATCCAGGGAATTCATCCCTGGTGAGGCTGGGGGGCACCTGTGCCTCTAAACCTTCCCAGTGGAACTTCTTTGGAGTTTCAAATGGGGAAATGGGATCGGGAAGAGAGACCTCGGTGTTTCAAATGTTCCACGAAGTAGCATCAAGCAGCAAACCCCACCAAATTCCAGGGAGGTTGGATAGCCGGGGTTTCGCCGTGACCCCTGGGTCTCGCTGGGGTCCTCGGGGATCCGGACGGTCGCTGCTGCTGGCTCACCACCCCGTCTCCTCGCAGGGAACGACCACTTGGTGATGCTGACGACGGACGGCGACCTGTTCACGTGCGGCTGCGGCGAGCAGGGCCAGCTGGGCAGAGTGCCGGAGCTCTTCGCCAACCGAGGAGGGCGCAAAGGGCTGCGTGAGTGCCTTCGGTGCTCGGGCTCCAGTATGAACAGGGTGTAAAGCACTACTTCTTATATGATGTCTCGTTTATTCTCCCCAGAGCGCCTGCTGGTCCCGCAGCGCGTCCCTGTCAGAGGCAGGGGCAACAAAGGCAAGATGCGCTTCCAGGACGCCTTCTGTGGGGCTTACTTCACCTTCGCCGTCACGCAGGAAGGACACATCTACGGCTTCGGCCTCTCCAACTACCACCAGCTGGGTGAGTTCACTTGGTCCCTCCAGATCTGCCTTCCTGGAGGCTTTGGTGGGGAGCCAGAGCACCTTGAACCCACCGTGCACTCCCGGCGTAGGACAGACCGGAGCTGGAAACGGGTGGGGGGACCACCCCACGTAGCTCTGGGTGTGGGTCCCAGCCCTCGCAGCCCATGGGTTTGAGCAGAAACGCGATAATCTTCCCCAGTGGGACCGGGGGAGCTGGGCTGTCCGTGCCCGTGTTCGTGACGTGCCGGGGTTTGTGCCGCAGGGACCCAGGGCACCGAGCCCTGCTTCTCCCCGCAGAACCTGACGTCCTTCAAGAACTCCACCAAGTCCTGGCTCGGCTTCTCCGGCGGGCAGCACCACACCGTCTGCGTGGACTCGGAGGGTGAGCCCCAGTGGGTCGAGGGGGGCCGGGAGCTGTGCCGAGGGCTCCCGTGGGGAGGTTTTGGGGCGCGGGGGAAACGCTGAATCCCTCCGAGTCCCTGGTGTTCAGGGCACCGTGGCCGTGTGGGTGAGCCGTGAAGGGGCAGTTTGGCTCTTCCAGGAGCACAGCCCGATTGAAAAAGTGTCACGGATTTGAAGCAAAGGTGGTAACAGCAACCCACGAAGCGTCCTGTACCCCACTGTGCAGCTTGGGGGGCCCCACGTTGGGATTTGGGGTGTGCTGCGGGACGTGGCAGGGCGGAGCGGCGCTCCCAGCTCCTCCGGGATCAGCCCTGGGGGACAAAAGGTCTGCCTGCAGCGGGCTTCCCTCCACTTTGACTCACCTCCTGCACGTCTGTCGTGCTCCAGGTAAAGCCTACAGCCTGGGCCGGGCCGAGTACGGCCGGTTAGGCCTCGGGGAAGGGGCAGAAGAGAAGAGCACCCCCACCGTCATCCCCGACCTCCCCAGCATCTCTTCGGTGGCGTGCGGCGCGTCGGTCGGCTACGCTGTGAGCAGTGACGGTGAGTGGCAGGCGCTGCGTGCCCACGGGGCGCTGCCCACCCCTCATCTGTCCCCTCTGGGGTGCTGCCCAAGCAACTCAACCCCCCCTGGGGCTTCACCAGGCGCTGCTGGGGCAGGATTTGAGCCGGGTCCCGGTGCTTACAGCCCCTGCCAAGCGCCCAGCAGCAGCTGCTCAAATATTTTGGTGGGTACTTGGCGGCAAGGTTTGGGGAAGGGTGTTGACCGGGGGGGGGTCGCTGACCTGCTGGTCCCTTCTCCGAGCTGTGAACTCGGCTCTGCGAGAGCTCTTTGTGCTCCGGCGCTGCGTTGGCTTGTCTGGAACACGTGCAGCCCACAGCTGCTGTGCCGTCACATGAGAACAGGCAGCGTGTTGTTGGTTCGGGGGGAAAACCTGGCTTAGGAGCAAGCTGTGTGATGAAAAACTGCTTAGAGGGAAGCCAAAACACCTCCCTTGTTTTACCCCTGCCTGCTTCTCCGGCACCCTTCGGTTTCTCCTCGCTTGGGGATTTCGGAACTTCCCCCGGAACCCAAATTTCTCTCGCCTCTGTTTCAGGACGAGCGTTCGCCTGGGGCATGGGCACCAACTACCAGCTGGGCACAGGGGAGGAGGACGACGTCTGGAGCCCCGTGCAGATGACGGGCAAGCAGCTGGAAAACCGCCTGGTCCTGGCCGTGTCCAGCGGAGGCCAACACACCGTCCTGCTGGTCAAGGACAAGGAGCAGAGTTGATGAAGCGGCCGGAGCGCAGCGGGTTCGCGGGGCCCGCGCACACACCCACCTTCTGCCCTTGGCCCCGTTTTGGGAGGCTGGTTCCCAGCTCTGCTCTCTCGCAGACCACGTCAGGGAAGGCAGGGGGGCTCCTGGAGCCGGGCCCCGAGGTGCCCTGGCGGTGTCTGCGTGGCTGGAGCGGGGATCTGCAGGGATGTTCGTGTTTTCTGTCTGCAAGTGTCTGTCTTCCCGTGGTACCGGGTGCTCCGTCAGCCCCTCCGGTTCAGCTTGCTCCTAAACTGACCTCAGAGCTGTGACTAGACGGGTTTTCCACCTTTTTTTTTAATTTTATTTTTAATATTTCCTGGTCCAGCCAAGCTGAGTGCCTTGTGCTTCACTACCCAGAAGGGTTTGGCCATCAGGCTTCCTGAGGTTCCCTTGTTCCGAAGTCCCCAGGTGCTCCCCAGATCCCCTTCACCTGAACACCTTCTACCTCTGTGCCCGGGTCTCTCCCGTTCCAGATTTCTCTGGGCTTATTAGGGTGACGCCTCAGTCCAGCAGAAGCGTTCCCATGTGGGAAGGAGCCCTCCTTTAGTTTCCCTCTCACTTGCAGAGGTGCTGGGGGTTGGCCTGGATGGATTCGTGTGCCCACGGTGGGTGTTGCAGCCTGGGGAGGGGAACCGCAGCGGGTGCTGCGAGTGGGACTCCTGCTGCTGGAGAGGGTGGGCTCCTCCCTCCCACCCTTCACTTCCAAGTCTGAGCCAAAACCCCCCAAGAAGCGAGGCCAGGAGCAGGATCAAACATTTCCCACCCTCCCTCCATCTCTTCTACGATCTCTTCCACTCTCGCTCTTTGCTCCCGTCACCTTGGGAAACCCAACAAAGCCAATGCCACGGAGGGGACTCGGTTCTAATTTTGTTTAATTTTCTCCTCCACCTGGTGAGGAAGGAGCTCCGCTTGCCGTTAAGGCCTCGCTGAGAAGACAGAAACCCAAGCCAGCTATGCACCTCATCCCTCCGGACCACCGGACTCTCCCCGTCGCCTCCGGTTCTCGCTCCCTGTGCCCGGCCCGCCCAGGTTTTTCTTTCCGTGCTGCCTTCCAGGTACCTGGACTGAGAGGGGGGCTCCGAGGACAGATTTTATTTTATGTGTTAAGTTACAGCGCCAGGGGGAAGCGGTGGGTGTGTGCGCGGGGCTGGGGGTTGTACAATGGCTTAGGTCGAATTTTTTAAAGAAAATGTAAAGTATTTTGGTTGTTTGAGGAAGAGAGGAAAAAAAAAAAAGTAATCTTTTAACGTTTGGAATAAACTGAGTTTTGATAAACCCTGGGCTTTCCCCTCGGTTTGGGGGTGGGCACGGCTCTCACATCTCAAAACCGGTGGTGCCGAGGGGCTGAGGTTTGGTGTCCGGGCTGGGTGCGGGTCCGGGACGTTTCCCATGGGTGCGGGGACACCCTTGGGTGCTGAGTGCGCCCGTGCCCGGTGCCGCACGCGTGAACACGTCTGCAGTTTGGAAACGCGGCCGCAGGATGGCAGCAGGAGGAGGCGCTGAGGACAGCAGGGCATAGGGAAACGGGGCGAGGAGGGGATGGTTCCTATGGGGTCCTGCTCCCCCGTCACCTTCCCCGCAGCGGTGTCCGGCTGTGGGGTGGGAGCCAGCCCCGTCCTGCCCCCGGCACCACCGGGGAGCTCGGATGGGAGCACGTTTCCACTGCAGCCGGAGCGTCGAGGCTCATCGATCGCATCCTGGAGCCTCTGGTGTGTGTTCCTCATTAACCGGTTTGGGAGCAGGTTCCTTAATGAGCCTCCAGCCAGGGAGGCCAACATTAGTTGGGTAGCGAGGAGCTGGGCTTTGGGCTGGCAGGAGTGAGCTTTGAGATTCATTTGGGGACGATCTAAGCGTGCAGCTGCAGGGGGGTGCTGAGCAGGAGGGGAAAAAGGAAAAAAAGACAAAACATCTCCACTAAGAGCTCTGGTGGCCGCAGTGCTGGGCTCCTTTATTTTCCGTGTAAGCGTGACGTTGGGATGTGGACCCGGGGAGCATCTTTTATTGCCCGTCCCCTGTAACTCACCATCAGCGTGGGCACACCACAACCTGATGCCGCTCCCCGGGACCCTCACCCTCACTCCAACTCCTCCACGCCCGACGGGGAAATCGATCCCTGGGGACAAGCTCCGCGTGAATCCCTTTTTCTCCCAAACCTGCGTGGTTATTTTTATACCCCTTCCAGGGAAAACAAACCCACTCGCCCCATTTCCTCCGCAGCCCTTTACGGCGCCGTGACGCAGGGCTCTGAACTTGGGCGGCTCCGGCGCGACGTGCGTCCACACGCGCCTCGCTCCCGACCTATTTAGAGCTAATAAGAGCAGAGAGCCTTAATCATGGGAGATGTGGGGATCCTCTGGCGGGGTGATGCTGACAAGCCACGGGGGCTGCGGGATCGGCTGCTCGCTCTGCCATGTCGCCGGCCCTGGTGGGGTTGGGGCTGGCTCGGGTGCGGAGGGATGAAATGGTCGGTGGGGCTGGGTTTGGGGGCTGGGTGTGAGGTTGGGGGGTTCGGGGCAGTCGTTGGGTGGTGTGAGTGCCTCCTGAAGAGGGTGAGGCCTCTGTAAAGGTGATGGCTCGTTCAGAACTCCGTGGAAAACAACTTTCAGGAAGAACAAAAGGTAAGGGCTTGAGCTCAGCCCGTTGCTGAGCCCCGACCCCCATTTTGGGGCCAGTTTTTGCAGCATGGCACCATCCCACACCTCCCCTCCAGCCTCATCCCCAGCCTGGAGCTGGTGCAGCTGGTTGGGAACACAACCCCAGCACCCACACACCTCGCTTTTGGGAGCAGAAACCATCCCTTTGTGGGTGAGGAGCCCGCTGGAGCTCTGCAGAGCGAGGCGGCTCCTCAACAAAGAGGGGGAAACGTGGCTGGGGAGAACAATTGCGCAAACAACGGGGATTAAAATTATCTGCCTTGATGAATCAGCTCGCGTTGTCTTGGGAGCCGGAGTGACGCTTCGAGGGGAAGTTGCTCCGAATTTGGGGCAGGATGAAGCCCCTGCGGACGGGGGTGGGAAGGAAAACAACTGAGGAAAGGGAAACGTCTCGTTAACGTGGCTCTGCACTGGTAGGTTGGCGGAGGGGGGAGGCGGGGGCGTTTTGGGGCTGAGGAGGAGGAATTCGGGCCCACAAAAATACGATCGCGGCGTGGGTTTGGGACTTTCGGCATCTGCGGAGGACGAGGCCCTTGGGTCTCGCTGTGCTTGTGTTGTTGTTCTGGTTGTGTTCTCGGATGCAGAGCAGCAGCTACCTGCGCAGCGCTCCCCGGGGACCCCCGCGAGGGAGGCGCGTCTGTCTTCAAGGCGGTCTGGGGGCTGCTGAGTTGATTTCTCATCCTCTTTTTCCTGCCTCGAAGAGGAAATGAGCTTTAATTATGGCAAAGTTTCCTGCCGGAATCCTTTTGGGAGACCTGAGTGGGCTTTGGCAGCCTTTACGCGGCCCCACGCACACCAGGGCTCTGCGCTTTGTCTCCCTCCAACCCCTAACCCTAATTATGACCCCCACCCAACACCTACGTCGCCAAATCCTCCCATCAAACGGCGCTCACAACAGAAGCCTTTTTTCCCTGGGCTTTGCGAGCTGGCTAATTAAACTGCACGGAGGAACATCGTCAGACCTTAACGATGAGTCTGCAGCCAAATTAGAGGGCTGGGCATCTGCCCCACCTGGTCCCACTGCGCTTGGTAAGGGCAGCGCTGAGCGGGAGCGTGGGCAGCACATCCCAGTACATCCCAGTATAACCAGGCTGTGCACTGGAGTGCGTTGGGTCAGTGCTAATGGTGCTCAGCTGCTTTTAGCTTTGGCGTGAAGGCACGAGGTGAGCAGGGTTCGTAACTGAGAGGAGGGGAGGAACCAAAAAAGCCCTGCTAATTATTCACAGCGGGTTGTTTTTTGCTTTTTAAATGATAAATCACAAGTCGAGAAGCTTCTCTTCAGGCCTGAGAGCCTCAACGCATCCCAGGCTCCTCTGCAGAAAGGGTGGCAGAAGATATCTCCGTGTCCTCGCCACGCCAGGCAGACTTAGTCATTTCCTTATGCATAATAATGCAATTATGAAGTCGGTCTAGACCCGCGGTGCAGACAAAGAAACCAGCGGCTGCGTAATTAATCACACGTGTAAGAATCGAGCGCGTTGCATTAGGGTTCATTATTTTGTGGACTGATTAAAAAAGAGGAACGTTCTCTGCAGCAGCAAATGTCTTCTAGGATTGCAAATGTGTTCCCTGAAACTCTCCGTGAGGTGCACGCGAGCGTTGGCACCGCTGCCTTGTTCTGTGGGCTGTGAAATCACCGGTGCCGGGGCTTATTTTCCAAGGGTGCTGGATGAAGGGAACCAGGTTCCCCCTCCTGCCTGCCCTCTGGTTCCTCACAGGAGCGTTTTGACCTTCTCAAGCTTCCCCTTTCTTGGCCAAGGCCCCACGGATGCTCTGCTCCCGCCCCACGGATGCTCTGCTCCCACCCCAGCGCTTCCCGAGCCGCCGTGCCGGCAGCGATAAACACCCTAAAACCCCAAGTCTCATTAAGCGGCATGAGAGTTACAGGCTCCAACGCCCCTTTCCCTTGCGTTTGCGCTAAATCCTCATTTGCATTTAAATTACAAATGTCGTTTGGGCCAGGCTTTGAGCGGCTGGGCTATTAAACGAAAGCTGTATCTTGATGACCTGCGGCGGCCGCCTCGAGCGCCGCGGGTTGGGTGCGGAGCAGGGCTGCGTGCTCCCAGCATGGGAGAGTTCTTCAGACCTTGGAGGCGAAATCGCAGCGACGCCTCGGTTCAGAGCAGGACAGAGGCTGCTGCTTTGGGATTGTTGGCATCGGTTCTGCAATCCCAGAAAAGAGAAAAATCCTGCTTTATTTGAGCTCGGCGGCCTCGGTTGGAGATGCAGGATGTGGATTCCTCTCTGGGAAGCTCTCGTATGAGCCCCCCTCGAGTGTTGTCTCATTTACGCTTGCCTTCCACCACTGGAAATGGAAGAATTGGGGTGAGCACCCCGCTCTGCCCCCCTGGTGCTGGTTTTCCTCCCCACAAGCGTGCCATGGGGAGCACAGCACCTCCCAACCCACCAAACCCCCCAAAACATCCCCGCTCACTTTCAGCACCCAAGAATTAAAGGAGAGCTGGAACCTCTCGTCTCTTTTATTATTTAGAAAGCACGGATCCTACACAGCAATGCCAGCAAAACACGAGGACGGGGGGCGGTGGCTCAAGCAGGTTGAGGTCCGGGCTGGGGACCCCGGCGCCGTCCCTGCCTCGCGGCTGGGGCAGAGGGGATGGGGCTGGGGGCACGGAACCGCTTCAGTTCCGTGCACCTATGGACAGAGAGAGGTGTACAGGTACGTGGGGATGTATAAGCATAGAGAGTGCCCGCTGAGCACCCATCGGAGGCAGGATTGGGCCCCTTTTTCCTGGGCTGCTTTTTGGGGAGAAGCAGGATCAGCCCTCGGGTGCCTGCAGGGCGCTGCGGGGAAGTGCAGCTGGCTGGCGATCCAGGTCTGTGTCACTCCCAAGTCTCACGTGCAGTATTTGCCATCAGTGGACCCTTTTCCCCACAGACGTTCTTTTTTATTCAGCAAAACCTAAACTGAGAAAAAGCCATGACCCTCTGCAACTGCCTGACTGCGGGAGCTGGGGCATTACGGGGAGCCTTCGCTAATCTGGGCCAAAACCTTGGCACGCATCAAGGTATCAGCAAATTCACACCAACAACCTCTGCCTTTCCCTGTAAGCATCTTGGGCTTTCAGTTCCCAGCTCCTGGGGTGGAAACGGGGTCAAGTTTTTCCTCCATTTCCATTTCTCCTCGTGCTACCGCCCCGCTCTCGCTGCGTCCTGGTTCCGGCTCTGCCGGAGCGTGGGTGAGTTTAAAAAGTAATGACCACGAGCCTTTTAACCCGCTTTAAGGCCACTGCAGTGTGTTTTCCAGCAGGCTGAGGTTGGCAGGGCTCCCCAGACGGGAAGAAAGCCCCGTGGGGGTGGGAAATGGTTCCCCAGCACGGTCACCTCCCCGTGCCGCAGCACCCGGTGTCTCATCTTTGCTCAGCCACTGATGCTGCAACCGTTTCTGGACAGCTCAGCATCTCCTCTCGTGGAGCTGAGGCTCACCCTTGTGGGATGTGTGAAAGCCTTTTCCTCGGGCAGAGAGAGATGCATTGCAGAGGAGACGGATTGCTTGCGTGCCCCAGAGAGCCTTGATCTGAGATCCAAATGGGCAATTTTGCCCCATTTGGTCCTTTGAAAAAACAACAAATTTGCTTCGGCCGCCTCGTCGGCTCTGCCTTCCAAACGGGGAGGCTGCAATTTGCACCAGCTCTGCAGCAAGGTAAGGCTGGTACGGGGAGGTAATGGCCTTTATTAGGCTAAATTGATGCAACTGGAATAAAACAGAGACACAAGCCAGCCTCTCCTTCCAGCCCACGAGCCCCAGGTGCAGCCGGGTGCTCGCCTGCTTCCTCCAGCAGCATCAATTTGCCCAATAAAAGCTATTACCGCTCCTCATGAGCCCCGTCCTTTGTGGGCCATTTGACCTCACGGGCACAGACGTGGCCACGGGAAGGTGAGAGGAAGGAAGGGCTGCAGCTCCCAGGGACCCATCTGTAAGCAGTTAGCAGTGGAAATGCAGTCCAGAGCCCCCGGGCCAGCGCCGCCGCAGGATGTGCGCCCTTCGAGCTGCCGGGAGAGCAGGACGGAGATCCGGGCGACTGCTGAGCACGAAATGGCAAAATCTGTGCTTCTGGTCGGGCCAGGGGTTATTTTTCAGCACAGCGAAGGCAGGTGGCAAATCCTGAACTCTGCCTTGTGAATCTGTGGGTTTATAAACTGCCGGGGAGTTTATCAGGGCCGGGGAGGACGAGGGGCTGGATGCTGCGCGCTCCCCAGCTGTGTGCCAGCGCCGCTCATCCATCCTAATCGCGTTAGCGCTGCGAGAAACTCCCAGGAATTGCTCCTGTAATGAAATCTTCCTTGGGCTTAATGTCTTTGGAGGCAGACGGATGAGGAGCAGTGCCCCATCACCCTGCTGGATGCGGGGCTGGGGAATTCGGCACCGGCGATGGCGGCGGGGGATGTGTCGGCATCGCGTCCATGTGCAGAGCTGCCCTGGCTGCTCTTGGAGATCTCAGAATAATATAGCAATAATAACAGTCAAGTCATTGTCCATGGCCAGTCCTGTTTTGGAGGACCCCAGTAAACCAGTGGCCACCAGTAGGTCTTCCTTCGGCCATTCCCACCGGCTGACGATGGCAGAAAGAAATCCCAAGCGCTTCCACGCACGCAGTGGCTGGCTCCTTGCTGCTCGGTTCCCCCATCTCGGGTTAAAAAAAAAAAAAATCTTTGTGGCCGGTCGCTTTCAGTCTCGGCGGCATCGAGCAACACCGGGGCCACCACGCTGCTACAGCTCCGTGGTGGTCACCTGGGTCACTTCGGAGCGCAGGTCGTCCCCCCTGCCGCCCCGCCACCGGCTGCCCACGGCTAGTCATGCCGGCTTGGTGCGGGCCTCGGAGGGGGTGCAGGTGGAGACCTGCTCCCGCACGGTGTTCCGGGCTCGGGAGAAGCTGTTCTGCTCCACACGGGCTCGGAAGGGCAGGCAAAACTCTCGGAAACACCTCTTGAAGTTTTCATCCAGGAAGGCGTAAAGGACGGGGTTGAGGCTGCTGTTGGTGTAGCCCAGGGCGATGCAGAAATGCAGGCTGGCCACCACGTAGGGGTTCTTCTTGTCTATGTCCACCAGCGTCCAGACGATGACGAAGATATGGATGGGCGTCCAGCAGATGATGAAGGCTGCCACGACCACCAGCACCATGCGTGTGATGCGCCGCAGGTTGCGGTCCTTCTCCTTGGAGCCCGAGAGGAGGCGGACGCTCTTCAGGCGCAGGATCATCAGCCCGTAGCAGATGGTGATGACCAGGATGGGGACCATGAAGGCAAAGATGAAGACGCAGATCTTGGTCACGGTGTCCCAGTAGATGGGAGGATCGGGAAACTGCAGCGTGCACAGCACCATCCCGTCTGCGGGAGAGAGGACGATGACAAAGAGGGGTTAAAAAAGAGAGCAGACCGTGTCTGCTGTGAATTGTCTGCTTTCAGCTGTCATGAGCATCTCCGTCCTTGTTAAGAACACAAGGAGATGCGTGCCCACGTGCCAGCTCATCGAAGAGGTTCCCCAGGAGCTGTGCCACCAACCCTTGGGGTACAAAGGGATGCAGGTACCAGGGACCCGCTCCCTGCAGAGCCTCCCAGGCCATCCCCATGCTGTCTCCTCCCGACCACTGCGCTGGACGCATCCCCGTGCCACCTACCGAAACCTGCCCCCTTCCTCAAGCTGCTCAGAGCTTTCCTAGCAGCCTGGAGGACAGCTTCTGGGGCTGTTTCCAACCATTTTTCCCATTTCCCAGCCAAGCTGGGAAGTGGTACCATGAGGATTTTCCATGGCAGGGCATGCTCATGGTCCCACGGAGGGGTGACCTTCACTGGCCTCAAACCGGGGACGGGACCAGGCGGCTTGGGTTTGCCGGGACAGACAGCACAGGAGGGGACCTTTCCCCGAAGCCACTTGCCTTTCGACTTGGTGACCGCCATGACCATGATGGGCACCCCGATGACGGAGGAGAGCACCCAGATGCAGACGTTGATGACCTTGGCCTTGGCCGGCGTGCGGAAATCCAAGGCCTTGACCGGGTGGCACACGGCCACGTAGCGGTCCACGCTCATCATGGTGAGGGTGAAGATGCTGGTGAACATGTTGTAGTAGTCAATGGAGAGCACCACCTTGCAGAGCAGCTCCCCGAAGGGCCACGTCTCCATCAGGTACTTGGCGCTCTGGAAGGGCAGCGTGCTGGTGGCCAGCGCGTCCGCCAGGGCCAGGTTGAAGATGTAGATGTTGGTGGCCGTCTTCATCTTGGTGTACCTGCGGTGGCAGAGACGGGGGCTTACAGGGGGTCGGGGCTGGCTCGCAAGGCTCGGGTGTGCACTCAGTGCTCTTAAGGATGAGATGCTGCCCAGCCGCCCATCCCAAAAGCTTTAGAAACCATAAATACTTTTTGTTTTCATTTCCTATTGAGTTTGGAGGAGAAAAAAGGAATGCTGAGCAAATGTGCCCATTTTGGGAAGGGTGAGGGACTCACCGCATTGGATGAAACCAACGGGAGCCCTTCCATGCAAGCCATTACCTGGCCAGGGAGGTGACAGGAGTTAAATAAAAATAAAAATCTGGATAGCTTTTCAGAGAAGTCTCTTTTCCAATTAAATCGATTTACTCCATTTCCCTGAATCAGTTGCACAATGTCCTTTACCTCCCGAAACCGCCTTTATCTGATTTTCCACCCAGTAAATCGTGATTATCTAGCTTGTTTCCCTGTTGAGTTTACTTGCAGAAATTGGATCGATTACCCCCGGAAACAGGCCATCTGGAAGCAGCGCCGTGAGCCCGGCTGGAGCTGCTCGGGGAGGATTTTTGGGGGGAAGCCTGGCTGTGTCGGGCCGTGCTGTTCGCTGCCTGCACCCTTTGCTGGATGCCAACCCTGATCCTCGTCACTCCATGGTAGCAGAAACACCTGGTGCTGGATGCCAAGACCTGAAGGTCCCCAAAATCTGGGGGTCCCCAGGGGTCAATGCACTGGGGCTGGGTCGGGGCAGCTCCTCGGGAGCCCCCCGGTTGTTTGCGGGGTGCTGGGGTCAGTGCTGTGCCAGCGGCTCCAGCGTGCTCCCTTCCAGCAAGCCCCACGGCTCGGAGCATCCTCCACCGCCTCCAGCTCATTTAGATGCAGCCTAATTAATTAACAAAAGTGTTGGCCTGGATGCCAGCATCGCTGTGCATGGGTGACCTGCCTGCAGCAGGCACGGGGGGGCGATACCCCGCCGTGTGTTTTGGGGTACGTGGAGCAAATTGGGGTGGTGAGAGGGGGGATTGAAGAGCTCCATCTCCTTCGGATGCTGCTCGGCTGGAGAGCAGCACAGCAGCTTGCTGCGTGATCAGCGGGGCTTTGCTTTGCCCTGCTGCGGGGGGCTCTGTCCCCTCTGTAACATCCCGACCTGGGGATTTCCCCCGTGCTCCATCCCCGCAGCTCAGTGGGGCGAGGGGAGCCCACCGGGGGGGCTGCAGACCCCCAGTTCTGCTCCCCGTGGAGCCGGGAGCTGCAGGAGTGCGGCTGGTGGAAAATAGCAGCGAGCACGTGTGGCCTCCGGCCCCTCGCCCAAGGGGGGGAACATCTGATTTGAATATGTTTTTTTAAACATGACATGAATTTGAATTTTCCTTGAAAAGTCCTTTTCGGTATTATTTCCCGGGGTGTTTTTTGTGTCTGTGCGTGTGATGCATCTTTTAGCAAAGTTTCATTCCGGGTTAAACAACAACCTGCGCATTTTTGTCGTCGTCGGGTTGGTTTTTTTTGGCTCGCCTAGGTTAAAAATAGCCGTTTCAGGTAGATTCACACTTCCTTGATCTCTGTTTTCTGCGTGAAGCGGAAAATCCACTGTGGGTGCCGTGCTCTGCCAGGCGCGCTCGGCAGCGCTGGCTCAGCGCTTCTGCAGCCCCCCGCCAGATGTGCTGGGGGGCCGGGGTCCAAGCCCCCTCCCCAGGTACAGGGGGCTGTGCTGGTGGGGCAAAGCAGAAAATGGGGGTCTCAAAGGGACCCCAGAGCTGGGGTTTGGGGACAGGATTTGGCCTGGGACCCACCAGGGGTCCATCGTGGTGCCCCCTCCCTGGGCTCCCTGTGACAGGGGTGCTCCAGGCGGGCAGAGCGTGGTGCTGCGAAGCAGCCGCCTGTGCTGATGGAGCTCCCGGGGCTGCCAAGCCCATCGCAATTAAACAAGTGCCTTGATTGGGAAGTTAGGCACTTGAAAGAAGCAATCTGGAAGGGCTGGAGGGAGACGGGAGGCTCGGGTGAGATGCGAGGGGATGAAGCAAGCATGGCACGGCAGCAGCCGTACCGCAGGAGCCAGCCGGTGTCTGCGCTCCCGGCTTTCCCCCCAAGCTCCCCAAACACCTAAGTAAAAGAAACCACTTGCAGAATTCCTGAAGCAGCCAAAAGCCCCCGCTTTGGGCTGAAAGAGCCTGGTTTTAGGAAGCCTGTGCCCAGCAAAGGCAGTGGGCGCGGGATCTGCCGTCCCACTGCTCGGCTCCGGGCACTCGCACTGAGCGTGCAGCTGCAAATGACGTCCGGGGGTATTTTTAAAAGCCCTGACAATGCGGTGCTAATTGCAATCCAATCGAGCCGTCGGAGGGTGCCGGGGAGGCCGGGTGCTGGTTCTGAGCTCGCGTTTTGGCTGCCCTGGGCAAGGAGCAGTTTGATTTTTCAGCTGGGCTGCGTCCTTGGGGTGTGCAGTGGGGTGGAGGGAAGGAGAGAGGTCTGATCGCAAGACGTGCCTGTGATCCTGTCCTATGGCCTGATCCTGCGGGACATTGGGTGGGCTTCAGCGGGGAACACAGTCCTGGATGAACCCCCCCCAAACAGGGAGCAACTCCCCTCGCGTAGCGAGCTGCTCCGTCCTTCCTCCGCTCTCTACAGCACGCACACAAATGTCCAGGATCTTTGAGACCTTTTGATTTTGGGAGGCCACGCGCCCACCTCGGCTTTCAGAAAATGGGTCTCGTGCAGACGAGCCCCTGAGAAACCCCACGAGGGCCCGGGCACGCGAGCAGCAGCAGCCGAGGGGCTCGGAGGACGGCGCTGGTTCATCCCCTCCGAGTCGCCCTGAACCGCGGCGTCAGCTGCCAGGGCGGCGAGTGGGGGGGCCAGAAACCATGGAGATGGGGTCCCTGCGTGAGTCAGGCTCCGTGAGCGCGTGCAGCAATCAGGTTACTTAGCGAGTTAAATGACGGATGGGGTTTGCACGTTAACGGCTTCTCCATCTGCAGATGCCTTCCCTCCACTGAGCCGGCCGGAGGGGGGTCTAACGGCACGCATCCTTCACCCTGACACCGTCCGTGCCGCGTGTCCCTGCAACAATTACTGAAATTTGCTTTTTTGGGGCTGATTTTAGTGGACGGAAAATCCTTGCCGGGGCCAGGTCACCAGCACTCCGTCCTCCCTCCCCAGCTCGAGGGCTGCAAAGAGGCAGCGGAGGCGCCCGAGGAGCGTGGAGCAGGCAGGAGCTGGCTTTGTTCCGCAGGTGAGGATGCTCCGCACCTCCGGCGGCTCGCCCAAGCGCTGAGCCTTGCTCGGTGCCGTCCCTCCTCGCTCCCACAGCCGTTCCCTTTAGTTTTGTACGGGGTTCGGAGCGTGGGTCCCTGCTGCGCACCTGATTTTGGGGTGGGAACCTGCCCAGGAGCCAGGCGGGAGGGTACCGGCCGCTGAGCCGGTGTGACGGTGGCTGTGCTGGGAGTGCTGGTGGGGGGAAATGGGGAAAAACGGGGAATTTCATGCAAGCCCCGGTGGTTTTATGGTTCTTGTTCCTTATAAGCTGCAGCTCTGGCTGCGTTAACCCCTGGTACCCAGGCAGGATCAGTGCAGGGCTGCTCCCCAGCAGGGAGGGAAGGGGCGTGCGGGGCCCTTGGTGCGCTCGTGGCTTTTCCTTGGGGTCCCTCCCAGCCCCCCCGTGCTCCCGAGGGGTTTGCTGATGGAGTAAGAGCATCGGGATCCAGCTCTCTTGGACAAAGGGGCCGTTGGTGCGGGCAGGGGAATGACACCAGGGTGGGGCTGTGCTTGGGCTGGGGGCAGCGTCCGGGTGCGTCCCCCCCAGACACCGGCTCCCGCATCCCCCGTGCTGCTTTGTGCACACGCCGTGGTTCTGCTTCTCGCACAGCATCGGGCACACGCACAGCTCCCCATGGGCACCCCACGCACACGTGTGGGCTCACACGTGCTCCTCGCACACACGTCACACACGTCCCTGCCAGGCACACCCAGCTCGGTGCTACCTGGGCTGGGGGTTAAGCACCCGGGGCACACCCACCCTCACTCCTGGTGCTCGCTCACACCCAGTGCACACCCCTAGTGCACACACCTTGTGCATGCTCACTCCCCATGCACACTCACTCCTGGTTCTCTCACACGTGGTGCACACCCAGCCCTGGTGCACCCTTGCTCCTGTGGCCATCCCTTTCACTGTGCACACTCGCTCTTGGTGCACACTTGCTCCTGGTGCATGCACACCCCCAGTGCACACTCACTCCCCATGCGTGCTCACTCCTGCTGCTCTCACACGTGGTGCACGCCCAGCCCTGGTGCACACTTGCTCCTGTGGCCATCCTTTTCACCATGCATGCTTACTCCTGGTGCACACTCACCCCTGGTGCATGCACACCCCTGTTGCATTCTCACTCCTCGTGCACACTCACCCCTAGTGCATGCACACCCCTGATGCACACTCACTCCTGGTGCATGCACACCCCTGATGCACGCACACCCCCGGTGCACACTCGCTCCTGGTGCACGCACACCCCCGGTGCACGCCGCCCCCCCGGGCACCCTTGCACGCCCCCCGCTCTCACCGGACGATGCCGTACATGACCAGGACGTTGCCCAGCAGCCCCACCACGCACACCACGGAGTACAGCGCCGTGATGACGATGGCGATGAGGATGGAGGTGGCGTCCTTGGCCCGCGGCTGCCCCGTGCCGTTGCCTCCGGGGCCGGGGAGGGGAACCCAGGCGGTGCCGTTGACCCAGGCCTCGGGCAGCTCCTCGGGGAGCTCCGTGGGGAGCTCCGTGGGCGGCTCCATGGCCCACGGGCGACCGCGGCCCCGCCGTGCCCGCAGCGCGCATCCGAGCGCCGCGGGTTCGAGCCCCGCTCCCGGCGAGCGCCGCCGCCTCCCGCAGCCGCGCGGCGGCCGGGGGCTGCCTATAAACGGCCCCGAGCCACGTGGGGACGGGGGCGGGCAGGGCCGACCCCCCCCC
>CM021787.1:2392585-2428777 GCA_011076525.1 Nettapus auritus | reverse complement strand
CCCCCCCCCCCCCCCCCCCCCCCCCCGAATTCATGGCACGGCAGCGCTGTGGCCTTGAGGCTGGAGCTGTGGGCGGGTGGCAAAGGGACGTTTTCCCCTTGCCGTAGCCAAGCTACCTTATGAGCGACGCAATTTTTCTCTCGCCTCTTTCCCCTCCTTCCCTCTGTATCCGAGCGCATCCTCGGAGGGCCGGGATGACTCACTGCAGCGGCAGCGACGTGAGGGCATCAGCACACGAGTCCTCCAGGGACCTTGGGGCTCAGCAGCTCCCTTCACCGGGCATTTTTATGCTCAGGGCAGCTCTCCTGCCCCCAGGAAATGCCAAGCGGATGGGCAGAGGACTCAGGGGACAGCCCCTGGTGGAGCTGGGTGCTGGCCCCAGCAGGTGAAGCAGGGACCGGAGGGATGCTCATGGGCACATCGAGTGCCACGAGCAGAGCTGGATCGTGTCCCCTACCGCAGCAAACAGGAGCCCGCAATCCCTGAGCAGCAGTGGCTGCAGTTAACTCACTAATTACATGCCCTGCACGGCCAGGCTGCTTTGCAGAGTGCAATTAATTAGCATTTGCTTCCCTGATGGTCGCTGACCCTGCCAGACTCGGGAGTAAATTGGCTGCTGTGGGTAATGGCTTTGCTGCGCGCGGCTGGCGGCGGTGGCGCAGCTCCTGGGCAATCACCGCCTTGCAGGACGAGCTATTTATATTTCCACTTCTCAAGTCAAGGCAGCTTGCTGGAAGAATGCGGCCTCCTGTGCCAGCTGCTGGTGGCTTTTGGGCTCGTTTGGACCTTGGAGGAAAGGGGCACGGAGCAGAAGTTGTGGGGACAACCTGGGGCGCTTTGTGCCGGAGGAAACGGTCAGCCAGGAGGTGCAGGAATGGTGCAAGGATGCTTTGGGCATGTTGGAGATGGGCAATCAGGCTGGAAAGCGTGCAAATATAATTTCTCATCTGCAGCACAAACCCTGAGCTATCAGACAGGTGGGACATAGAGGACAAGGGCATGGGAACCTCGGGGCGTGATCCCAGCCCCCCTGCCCCACGAGCCGGCACCTGGCCCCGAGCACACAGCGCTAATTCAGCGCGCATCCAGCCCCTGCTCTTCCTGGGAGCCGCGTGGCACTTCATTAGATCACTAAAGATTAATCTGCTGCTCGTAATTGCCAAGTGCCTGAGAGCTCCTGGCAGGGAGGAAAACAAGTGTCAGGCAAAGAAACCACCACGGGCTTGGTTCTGCCTTTGTTATTTAGGTCATTTTATTGGTGCAGGGAGCGCAGGGATGGGGATTGAGCTGTCTGGGGAGAGCAAGGGGAGTCTGCTTAATTTGTTGGGGTGTTTCTCTCATTGCTGCTGGGACGTGGAGGGGGGCACAAGCTGGTCCTGGTCCTGCCGGACAAACAACCACGGACCTGAAGCAAGAGCGGTTTCCATCACCGCCGCCTCCGTCCCCCTGGTCCCAGGAGGGAAGAGAGCGTGGCTGCAGGGGGACGCGGTGCAGCTCACTTCCAGGGCATTTTTTTTGGGTCGTTCCTGCGGCTCGCTGCTCGGTTCCTCCTCCTCTGCCTCTTCGGCTGAAGGAGGAAAAAAGAAAAATCCCTGCCGACAGCTGTGATTTTAGGAAGGCTGAGATCAAAGCGCTCTGCAGACTCAGCAAACCTTGGCTAGGAAATAACAGGGCACCGAGTTTTCTTCAGGAAAAGTCGTATCCTGTAATTTTCCATGCAGCTTGTTTCATCCTAGAAGCAAAGGTTTGGGTCCAGCTAAGTTCTCAGCTGATGCATTTAATTGCCAAAAGGCCTGGGGAGAGGCGGGGGGTGATTTTAGGGCACTGCATCCCCGCAGCTCAACCAGCCATTTCCCTCGGCTAGATTGTAAAGGTTGCAGGTGACAAATTGTTTTTTCCTACATTTTCTACCATGAAAAAAATAAAGAAGAAATGCCCTCCAGCCCCTGTCAGCAGTTTTGCTCCATGGGTTTGGGCTGGGGCACCCAGCCCCAGGCTGAGAGCAGAGGTTGGGTGATGGAAGCGGAGACCTTTGAGGTTTTTTGGGGCTGAGCTTTGCTTTTGCCCTCACCTGCCTGGGGCGGTGGGGGCCCTGCAATGGGGAGAAAATGGGGAGAAAATGGGGTCGGGGGTGTGGAGCCTCTCCGGCAGGGCTGCTCTGGGTGATCACGGTGTTGTTCTTGGAGCTGCTGCGGAGCAGCTGATTCACTAAAATCAGCGCAGAACAATGAAGGAGAAGGGAAATTGCTCATCTTGCATCGCAGCCCAGTGCTGGAGCAGGCACCGGGAGGCTCAGTGATTTATTTTTTTCCTGCTTTATGCATATTTGTGCATTTTTTTCAGTGCCTGGGAGGTCCTGTGCGATTGCACCGTGTCCCTCTGCCAGGTATTTAGGGACCTGCTGCACCTCCGACACCCCGGATCCAGGGGTCCGGCCCCACCGAGGCCAAATCCCCGCTCCCCAAACCCAGAGCGCAGGCAGCAGGCACCTTGTGCTGGAAAAAATAGAGCTTTGGGTGCAATTAAAGCAAAAAAAATAATAATAATGTTACTTATCTGAGCAGCTGCATGCTGGGCTGTCCCCATCCTGCATACACGGTCCCCACACAGCCAAGCATACCCCTGGGGACACCAAGGCAGGAGCGGCGCGGTTTTCCCCAGAGAGACAAATCCCTTCTCCTGACAGCCGCCAAGCAGCGAGGCCGTGCAGATAAATATTGCATGTGGCTTCGGAGAGCTGGCGAGGCAGCCAGCACCTGTGCCGGGTGGGTAATTACAGATCGATCCCTCGGCTTGATGAGGAAGCAGCTCGGCATGGGGATGGGGCACGTCCGTGGGTACCCGTGGGGAAAAGCCCAGCCCTGGTGGAGAGCTGAGGAATTCGGACCAAAGCAGGAGGCGATGCCACGAGCAACGTGGAAATAAAGCCTGTGAGCCCTGCTGGCTACAGCCAGGGGAAGAGTCCCTTGGAAAGATGAGGGATGACCCCACAAAGGGGGTTCGGGAGATGGTGACAGCGCTTTGGGGTCTGCTCTCCTTGTGCACCCCCAGCTATTGGTGCAAGGCTTCTGGTGCTGAGGTTTTTCCCTCTGCTTTTGGCTACGACATGTGGACGCTTCGGGACACCCCTTTAACCTGTTCCCCTCCCCAGCCTGGAGCAAAACAGCCTCTAGGGGAATACTCTGGGGCCATTCCTCCACCCCACCATGGGGGTGAGGAGGGCAGGGGGAGCGGTGGCTGTGCCCTGTCCTGGGGACAAGGCAGGGCAGTGCCTGTGGGGCCGTGGCATGAGCACCGGGCAGATCCTCCAGACCTTGAAGGAGAGAGAAAATGCAACTGCTGATGGAGCTGTGGGTAAACATCAGGGGGGTTTCCAGCCATGCCGAGGCACGTGAGCTGTCCCCCTGCTGGGTGCCAGCCCCCAGGTCCTCACCCCGCACCGAAACCCCAGCGGTGCCTTAACTCACCCCATGTGTTTGATGGCCACCCCCATCCTCCAAAGCTGCAAATCGCAGCACAACCTGTCCGGAAAAAACATCTGGGGATGGGAGAAAAGCCAAAAAGGGGACAAGGGGGTGGCGGGGACATTCCCAGAGGAGCAGGGGCACCCAGACACAACCCATTCCCAGCCTCTCCGACCCATTTCCAAGAAACCCGGGTGCGCTGCAAGCCCTGGCTGAGATTTCCCCACCTCTCTGCTCCAGCCCTGCGGCTGGGCACCCACCGGGCGCGAGGACCGGGGATGGGGTTGTCATGGAAACCGCCAGCACTGATTTTTTTTTTCTTTTTTTTTTTTTTTTTTCCTTTTTTTCTTTTTGTCAAGGTTGGAAAAAATGCGGGGGAGAAGGGCAGCGTCGCCGCCGGGATGTGCTGCAGCGGTGCTTCACTGGAGCCACGTTGGCCTCCAGGGATCTCGATGCCCATCGCGGTGCTACAGCCCTGGGGGGGACACGATGCATTTTTGGCTCCCCCAGGACGTGCCCCAAAATGTGAGCTGGGAAGGGCAGGGGAAGCACAAGCATTTGGTGCCTGCAGTAGTGGCTGCACCCCTCAAGCCCTGATAAAAATGCAATAGAGACACCCATTCCCTAAGGACCTGTGGGGTTTCTCCCCCCCTCCTGAGCAGGCTGGGGGATGTGGGAGCCGAGGAAAAAGCCCCAGGGATGTCACCTCATGGCCCCATTGACCCCCCAGCCCTGTCCCCAGCTCCCCCCCTGCACCACGGTCCCCGTGCTCTCAGCCAGCCCTGCTCCGCTTCGCAGAGCACCCGGCTCCCCAGGGGCCAAGCAGCTGCCAGGGGGTTATTTACAGCCCGCTTCGTGCCTCCACAAGGGAATTTCGAGCAGAGCCCTGGCAATAAATCCTTCACCTGTGTGTCCCCCCCCTCCAGGCGCTGCTGGGACGCACGGTCACGTCTCTGCGGGACAGACGGACGCAGGTGGGTGCCAGGGCTCCGTTAACGTCTTGGAAATTAATTTGAGGCCAGGCTCCCTCTGGTATTGCTCAGCGACGTTTGGAACCAAGGCAATGCCCAGAGGTAAAGCGCCGGGAGGCTCGGGGACGGATCCGGCCTGAAGGATCCAGCCAGGAGTGAACGGCACCACGACACCGCCCAGCTCAGCACCAGCGTTGTCTTTGCGGCCATCTTAGGGCAGCGTAAAGCCTGGACTGCGAAAAAATGGGGGCAAATCCCCCGTTTCCCAAAATCCAATTCCGTTTCCCCCAAATCCAAATCCATTTACCCCAAATCCAAATCCATTTCCACCCAAAGTGGCCCCAGTGCTCCCTGTGCCGGTCACCACGCCGTGCCGCTGATGTTTTATTTGCCCACCACAAGCCTCCGTGTGCCTTAATTGCAGCCACGCTTTGCAAGTGTAGCTAATTGCCTCGGAGGCTTATTAATGATTTCAGTATGCTAATGAGTGCCAAAGCCCGAGATGTTTTCCCAGGGGGCTGGAGCTGGCTGACCCTTCCTGGGGCTAGCAGGACCCCGGAGACGGGGGTGTGGGCACCCAAATCTGGGTGCAAGCTCCCCGGAGCTCTGCCTGGGGGAAAATTCACAGCCCTACCTTTTGGGAAACTGAGGCACCGAGCCCCCTCCAGAAAGCAGCCACCGCTGCAGAGACAGTTCACACCTTTATTGCTGGAGCTGGAGGTTTCCTTCCCACTCCATTTCCCTGGGGACGCCGGCCGGACACCCCATGCGGCACAGAGCGGGGGGACGCGGTGACATCCCACCGGCACCCGGGCACCGCCGTGACCGACCCCCTCTCCCCCCACGCCCTGCCACCTGCATTTAGAGGAGAGGAAATTGGGGTTTGGGGGTGAAGCCTGGCCCTTTCCCAGCCCCACATCCATGGGGCAGCGTCCCTCCTGTCCCCCAGGCACACGAGCCCAGGCTGCCCCCAGCCCTTTCCTCCGCAGCCCAGTTTGGACCAGTCTTCTTGCTGGATGTGTCTCTGCTCCCAGTACAAAGGGCTGGAATTCACTGGGATCTCCCACAGCAAACCCGTCTGATGCTGGGACACTTGTGGGATCCCAGTGCCATGGAACTGGGGGGCTGCTGCCACCCTCCCACGTGCCGTCACCGTGTCCCCTCCGCGCCGCGTCCCCTCCAGCTCCGCCGGGTGCCATCAGCAGAACTGCAAAAGAGAAACCGAGGGTGGGGTGAGGGGCACCCCATAAGCAGCCCCCGCTCTGGGCAGTTTTGGGGGGTCTCTGACACCCCTGGTTTGGGGCCAGCCTGCTCCCCATGGGTTGCGGGCGCTGGATAGGTCCTGGAGCACCGGTGCACCGAGTGGCACCACACCAGCACCACCATGGGGGGCTCGGAGGTGGTGGGGGGCACCAGCAGGGATGCTGCAGGGGACACAGGTCCCAGGGATGGGACGGGGAGGGCTGGGGGCACCCAGAGCCCCCTCCCAGCCTCGTACAGACCTTCCAGCGGTTCCCACACTCGTTGCACAGCACGAATGTCGTCATGGGCTCGTCGGCGCTGCGCGTCTGCACCTGGGGAGGGAGCGAGCGGCCGGGTCAGAGGATGCTGATGGTGTCCCCCCAAAAACTACGAGCTGGGGTCCCCCGGGTGCTCGGGGCGGGGGGCTCACCTGGTTGTAGGTGCAGTTCTTCTTCTTGCACTTGCCGCACTGGAAGAGGTCGGTGACGGTGCCACCCGTCTTGGCCATCTGGTGCTCGCGGATGGCCTCCTGGGTCATGGCGTTGCGCAGCTCCTTCAGCTCATCGCTGGCCATCTCCTGCCATGGGGGGGGGACACACGTCAGGGCCTCCCGGGGGGCTGCCAGCCGAGTGGGCACAGTCCTGGGTGCAGACCACCGTGGTCCATCACCCATCCCATCCCTGCAGGGGGCTGATCCTGCTCGCTGCGCTTGCCGGAGTGCTCAAACCCATCCGGAGACCCCACTACGGGGGCTCCGAGGACCTGATTTGGGGACCCCATGGGGCAGGAGGAGCGGGGACCAGGGTCCAGGGAGCAGGACGAGGGGGTTTTGTGCCGTGTAATGGGACCTGCACCACCAAACCAGGACCCTGGGGCACCGAGGCAGCCCCCAGGAGGGGCCTCGGTCCACCCTCGCCCCGCTGCGCACCTCGGCGGTCATGCGTGCGATGAGGCCGGGCAGGATGGCCCCACACAGCACGTTCCTGCGCAGGTTGGGGTTCTTGGGGTCCTTCAGGTTGCTGATCCTGCTCCGCACCCGGTTGCGGTACTTCATGTCCGTGCTCTTCAGCTCCTGGAAGATATGTGGGGCGGGCTGTCAAGGAAACCTCTGCATCGCCTGCACCCCCTCCGGGGTTGGAATCGTCTCCGGGGATGGTCCTGGCCGAAGGGGAGACCCCAAAGCTTTGAGCCGGGGGTGACTTGGAGGTGGCCCTGTCCCTGAAAGCGTGGCACAGCTCGGGCACGGCGCTGGACCAGGGCTGGATGGAAATGTGGGCACCCCCAGCAGGCTCCATGTGGACCCAGGGATGGGTTTGGGAAGGGAATTGTGTCCCCCTGGAGGGAAGCAGGTCCCTGAGCAGGGTTCTGGGGGGTGGGACACAGCACCCCCGTATCAAATCCTGCCCCTGGGGTGCTCCGGGCTGGGGCTGCTCAGTACCAGCCTTTTGTGCAGGTTCGGGGCTCCATCTGCAGGCAGCGAGCAGGGACACCCGATGTCCCTGTCCCCACCACCTTCTGTCCCTGTCCCCGCCACCCTCTGTCCCTGTTCCTGCCCCCCCAAACCCCCCAGCAGGAGAACCCCCCCCAAAGGATATGGTCTTCGATCTCCGACGCCATCCTCTCGCAGTTGACGCCGAACTCCTTGTAGTCATCTGGGGGGCAAGGCGAGGAGGGGGGTGTCGGGGTGGCCCCGTGCCCCATGGAGCCCAAAAAAAAGCGGCCAAAACCTCAGCTCGCTCGCCCAAGGCACCCCCTCTCCAAATTAAGTCATTTTCCCCCAACTTAAACCCGCAATTAAACCCTTTACAACGCCCACACCCAAATCCCCCATCTGAGACCCCACCAACCCCCTTTTGGGGCTGAATGCTGGGTTTTGAGCCACAGCCGGGGCTTTTCTGCCACTCGGGGGGGGGGGGGGGGGATTTTCTGCCCCCAGGCCTCGGAGCCCCATTTATTTTTGTAGGGTTGCTCCCGCTGGGGCTGTCCCATAGGAGAACCAGCCCTGCTTGGCCAAGGACCTTAGGGATGGAGACGGGATAGGGGGAGGTCCGTGCTGCCCCCCCAAATAACTTTTTGGGTTGCTTTGCCCGGGGCTCAGTGCACATTTAGAGGTTTCCCCTCCCCATTTGGCCACAGAGCCGGGCGTAAATCTGCCTCCTTGCCCAGAGGAGCAGGATGTGGCCCTCCCCAGCCCCCCCACTTTGTGTCCCCCCCCCCCGTTGCTCACCATCCATGCGGAGGGCGGCCGTCAGCATCTCGATGCACTTGTCCCGGACCGAGTCCCCCGTCAGGTAGCAGGGGGGCAGGAGGCAGACGCTGGGCGAGAAGGGGGGGCTGCCGGGGGTCCGCGGCGTCTCCGCCTTGGCCTTGCTGCTGTTGGCTCTGTAGGGGTCAGGGGGGGGCACACAGATGGGTGTTGGGGTCCCGTGGGGACGTGCCAGCCCTGGGGGGTTGGTGGCTGGTTCCTACCTGTCCTCCTTGCTGTCGCTGGAGCTCCTCCGGGGGGTGGCGGGGGTGGGAGGGGGGCTGGCACCCACGGAGGCTCTCCTGGGGTGGGCACGGGGTTGGGGGGGAAAAGCAGGGATGGGGCACGGGAAGGATCAGGCTCGCAGCCCTCTCTTCCCAGCCTGGCTGCGGGTCCCATGGTCGGAGCATCCCCAAAATGGGGCTGTACCCCCCCCTTCTGGACCAGGTCCCCCCCCCCAGGGCCAGGACAAGGACTTTGGCCACCGGATGGGCATGGGCACCACAGCCAGCAACGTGTCCCCATTGCCATGCCCTTCCCCAGGGTTCTTTGCACTTCTCCAGGCAATGCATACCCCCACACACATAGGGGGGCTTCCTCCTTACCTCTCCCCTGAGGGTCTCTTCTGCGGTGAGGAAGAGGAGGAGGCGGCCGAGGACCTGGAGTCAGCAGAGTCCCTCCTGTGGGAGCAGCCACGGCTCGGTGGATGGGGTCCTGAGCCCCATCCTCAGCCCAGCGAAGGGCTGAGGTCTTTCCCCCCCCCCCCCACCTCCCATCCCAGGACCCCCACCTCTCTTTCTTGCCATCCAGGGATGACTTCTTCGAGGACGCAGAGGGGCTCCGGCCATTGCTGGGCTCCCTTCAGGGCAGGACACAAGGGATGGGGGGGGGATGCTCTCAGCTCCCAGCACCGTCCCCGCAGCCCAGGGAGCCTTATCCTGCCCCCCATTCCCACCAAAGACCCCCCCCCCAGCCCCACAGAGCCTCGTGGTGCCCCGCAGAGCCCCAAGTGGCACGGGCAGGACCGTGGGTACCTCTGCGGGTTGGAGTCGGGGGGATGACCCTTTGGGGGGGCTGGGTGGGAGCCGGGGTTGCTGAGCTTCCTGCAGAAAGAGAGAGGGGGATGTTTGGGGGCTGGTTTCACCCTGGGGACAGCCTTTGTTTGGGTAAAAAGCACGTGGGGAAGGGGAAAAGGCTGGTTGTCCAGCAGTGCCATTGGGCAGGGGGGCTCCGTCCTGGATAAATGAAGCCCGTAGGGATGGAGCAGGAGGGGGAGCTGGTCTTGGCCCTTCTGGTGCCCCCTCCCTGGCCCCGTACCGCTCCTTGTGCTTCTCCCTGTGCTTCTCGGCCGGGTTCTTGGGGTGTTTGGTTGGGTGTGGGTTTGCCCCTTCATTGGGACAGCTGGGAAAGTCCAGCCTCTTCTCCTTCTCTTTCTTCTCCTTCTCCCCGTCGGCGTCCTTCTCCTTCTTCGGGGCAGCAGGGGTCTCTGCGGGAAGCAGCTGGGTCATGGCACAGCCCAGGGACACCTGAGACACCGGGGCTGAGGACACCGGGACAGCCCGGGGAGGTCTGGGGGGGGGTTTGGGGGAGTTTTTTTCCCCTCTCACCCAGCAGCCGCTTCCAGTTCTTGATGAGGATCTTGGCCGAGGCCACCACCTCTTCATCCGAGCAGTGCTTGCGCACCGAGTTGACCGCCACCCCGATGCGCGTGGTCTGGGGACAGGCGTTAGCGGGGTCGTCACCGAACCCCCCCTCCCGGGACCCCTCCCCGGCGCAGCCCCCCTCACCTGCAGCAGCTGGATGGTCATGGTGTAGCCGGTGAGCGACTTGAGCAGATCCAGCGCCCCTTCCTAGAGCGGGGAGAGGCCACAAGAGCCCTCGAGGAGCTGTGTCCACCAGGACCACCCCGTGGGGACATCCACAGGGTCCCCAGAGGGGCTGGGGCGGGCGCTCGGGGCCACACGGCCACCAGCAGGGATGCGCTTGTAAAAAAAAAAAATCCTACTCCAACGGGAAGGGCTGGGGACACCTGAGCGTCCCCAGGGGGCCACAGGTCACCGGGTTCACAGTGCTTATAGGGCTAAATATATCCCCAGCATGGCTCCACGCGGGGTCGTTTTCCTCCCCGGTATTTTTAGAGCCTCAGGAAGAGAGGCAAGGGTGCAGGGACCCACGGCAGGGTTGTGCCACTCGTGGTGGCCGGAGCTCCAAGCCTGCTGGGCACAGGGGACATCCCCGTACCGTGACCCAGCTCTGTCCCCCTTCCCATAGTGGCATAAATCAGGAGGGTTTGGGAGCCACAACGACAGCCCGAGGCCGGGCAGGATCAGTCCCTTCAGCCCCAGCAGGGAGCGGAGCAGAGCGAGCAGCCGAGGCTGAGCGGTTGCGATCCGGGGTCCCCAAAAGCCACCGGCTCGGGGGGTACGGCAGCACCTGGGAAGCCCGCACCTTGCCGGGGTAAAGTCCGCCAGAAACGGTCAAATATTAACTTCAGGGGCTGGGCTCACTCGCCCCCGCATAACCGGCTCGCCAGGACGGGTCCTCAGCCGGCACAAAGGGAGGCAAGGGCTGGATCCTGGCTCCCCTGGCACCGAAGCCCCCTCCCCAACCCCTGGGTGTGCCGTGGCTCAGCCCCCTCCCCTCCCCGGGCACATTTGGGGATTTTTTTCCTTTGCGTGGGGCTGAGCCCGCGCTGCCAGCCCCAGCCCTGTTTGGGTGCCTGTGGCCGGGCCGGGGGCCAAGCACCTGTCACCGCATTTGTCCTCTGTCCCACACCACCACGGCTTGGGACAGGTCCCCCCCCGAGCTCCCCAAACCACCGCGTCCCCATGGCCTTGAGCGAGGGGGCACGGGAGAGCCCCAAATCCAAGGTAAAACCCCCGTGGGCACCAGCTCCAGATCCTCAAGGGTGGAGAGGCAGCACCCAGGGGTGCCCCGGGGGGGCTCAGCACTCCAGAACCCGCTCAGCCCCTCCTGGGGGGACATTTCTGGCCCCCATTTTTCTCCCTCCCACATCTGGGAGCTTCGCGGCTTTCCTCCCTTGCCCTGCCCCGAGCTGCCCAAACACGCACACACACAAATATTGCGCACGCGTGCAAGTGTTGCACACGTATGCAAATATGGCACACAAATGCAAATATCACATGTATGCAAATAGGGCACGCGTGCAAATATCACACGTATGCAAATACGGCACATGTGCAAATATCACACGTATGCAAATACAGCACATGCATGCAAATATGGCACACGTGTGCAAATATTGCACGCGCGCCCCAGCCTGCCTTACCGTGCTCTTCCTGGCCACCATCTTATCCAATTTCTTGGCGATCCGGACCAGCTCCTCAGCGGGCCCCATGCTGGCTCCTCGCGGGGTGCTGGGCTCGGGCGGCCGCGGGAGCAGCCCCCAGTGCTGCGGGCATGGGGCAGGGGCACGGAGCGGCGGCCGGGCCGGAGAGGAGCAGGGAGGGAAAAAGGGGAAAAGAGAAGGAAGGAAAGCAAGGGAGGAAAGCAGAAAGGAGGTGTGGCTGTCCCGGCCAGTTATAAACTCCTGCCAGGGAGGCGAAATAGCACGGGGGAGGGCTAAATATAGCCTGGAGTGCGGAGCAGGACAAAGATTGCAGGAGCAAGGGGAGGCGCACGGCGGGGGGACGCGGTGCCCTTCGGTGCCAGCACACGGGGGGCTCGCGGGGACGGGGGAGCCACCACCACGGGGTTCAAGCCCGGTGGTGGCAGCGGGAGAGCCCCGGGACGTGGCTTTGCAGCTGGGCTGGGGCTTCCTGGGGCCCAAAGGCTCGACGCAACACAGCGCGAGCGTTGCACGATGCAGAGCGCTCGTCCCAGACCGGAGGCGATGCCAGCAGCGTCCCCGTGCCAGCAGCGTCCCGTGGCAGCAGTAGCAGTGAGATCCCCCAGGGAACGCGGTGCTGGTGCTGGGCCAGGGCTGACGGCGCTGCGGTGGTGCTGGCATTGCCGGGACCCCAGCGGCTGGGAGTAGAACTGGATGCATCCCGGTGGGGATGGGATGCTCCTACGTGGCTGAATGCAAGGTTGGGGAGACCTGGCTGCACCCTCGGTCCCTGCCGGCACAGGGCCACCCGCTGCCACCCTGGGATGGGGACCCCAGGGACCAGGAAACTCCAGGACACAGCACCTGGGACTGCCAGCCCTGCCCGCGCTCACCCCTCTGCTTAAAAAAATGACGGTTTTATTAGAAATTAGAAAGAGAGAACATTACAAACAAACACAACTTGCTGAGATGCGACGAACAAGACGCGGACGAGGATAAAACCACAGGGGCAGGCGGCTCCCGAGGGATGCCGACACGGGGCAGCATTGGTCCCAGAACGGGGCTGCAGGATGGGCCCAGGCCCCCCCCTGGGATGGCCGCAGCAGGACCCCGAGCCCCCCGGGGCCAGGCGGTGACCAGCACCCACCCGGTGAGGGACACAGGGACACGGCTCCACGGTGCTGACCCCATGCACCCAAGGAGCAAAGTACCAGGTTGGGGACGTTTTTAGGCATTTCCAAGCCCCGCTGCCCTGGGGGGGCTCTCAGAGCCCGGGGAAAGGGGGGCAGGATGTGGCCGCAGACCCTCCAAACCCCCCAAAATGATGAATAAAAAGCCCTTTTTTGGTCCCTACCCATCCCCGACGCTTCACAGTTGTGGTAGAGAAAACCAGGTGGCGCATTGCAGCTCCCCCCCTGGAGAACGGGGCCCACCCAGCAGAGGAGGGTGGGGGGCACCCAGCGCACTCCCCCCAGCCCCAAATCCCTGCTGACAGGGGAGGAGAAAGCCCCCGGGAGGGGCAGAGCCCACGGAAGGACGGGGAGCAGCACCAAAACCTCCTCGCAGGGTGCAGGGGCGGCCGCAGCCCTTCGGCTCTCCAAAGCCACCATCCAGGGGGTGATCGTCCCAACCCGGGGGTCCCCACGTCCCCTGGGGGGGCAGCAGCCGCATGGTCCCATGGCAGGGGCTGGGGTCGTGCAGCAGGAGCCGGTGCCCCGTGGAAAGGGGCGATGATGGCACAGAGGGGCCGGGGGGCGTCCGGCTCCAGCTCCCTGCCGGCCCCGTGCGCCCCCGGCCCCCAGGGGATGGGGGCAAAACGGGCAGCAGGGGGGGGGGACCCTGTCAGTCTTGCAAGAGGTGGACGAAGCTGGCGGGGAAGACGCCGGTGCGGGAGCCGTCGCCCTCAATGAAGCCGACCTGGGGGTGCAAAGAGGGGTGTCAGGGTGGGGGGGGGGTCCTAGGGTGGGTGGCGAGGGAGGGGAATGTGGGGACCGATGGCCACAAGCCCCTGGGACATGGCACCAGCCTACGGTGAGCACCGCCAGCAGGGACAGGGCAGGGGGTGCCCATCCATAGCCCCCCAAAATGAGCAGGCTGGGAAGTGGGGGGAGAGGGAGGGGGGCTGCGCCCCGGGGGGGGGCTCACCCAGCTCTGCTCGTCCTCCTCCCGCGTCACCACGATCACCTCGCCCTTGGAGAAGGTCAGCTCCCGCGCCTTGTCCCCCTTGCAGTCAGCCACCGCCTTCACCCGCTTCTGCCTCCCCTTGGCCTGCGCGAGGAACGGGGTTCAGCAAGGGGGGGGGGTCACAGCCACCCCCCCAGATCCACCCCGAGGGATGTGACACCCCCCCCAAAAAATACCTCCATCCACCCCGCCGGGACAAGAACTGCAGGGACGCTTGGGGATGGAGGGGTCCCCCCCAAGGTGTCCCCCCCCAAAAAAACACACCCACTGCACCCCATCCAAGCCCCCCACCCCAAATTGTGCCACTTACCGGAGCGAATCGCCGGGGCATGGGCACGGGGGGCGCCTTGCTGGGTGCGGGGTCCTCGGGGCTTTGGGGGGGGGCGGCCGAGCCGGCTTTGCCGGCCACGCCGCTGATGCGCCGGTACGAGCGGGTGCTCTCCGAGCTACCGGGGGCAGCGGGGGGTCAATGTCAGCCCCCCTTGGCCCCCCATCCCCCTCCCCACGAGGTCTCGGTGCCATAGGGTTCCCCCATGGGATACCCAAGGGAGCAGGGTGCCACCCCCAGCCCACCCAGATCCCAAAATGGGGGGAAAAAATCCCAAATCCGGTAACTTGCAGTGGGTCCTGGTATCGGTGTCCCCCCTAAAGGATCCGTGTCACCTCTAGGGACAGCCCCCCCTCCCCACGCTGCCCCTGGCAGTGGGGAGGGACCCCCATTGCTCCGACACCCCCAGGGACAATTTGGGGATCCTCCCGCCACCACCCTGCAACCATCTCCCCCCCACCCAACGCCTCCCCCGCGTTTTTTGGGGGGACCCCTACCCGAACTTGACGGGGGTGACGTCGGGGGCCAGGCCGCCCACCGGGGGCTGCACGGGGGGGGGACTTAGCTCCGGCCCCCTCCGCGCCGCCCCGCTCTCCGTTTCCGAGCGGGTCTCCCAGTACGCCGCCCTCCGCGCCTCCGGGGGGCTGCGGGTACCGGTGGCCGGGGGGGACGCGGCCGCGCCGTCCAGGGCCCCCACGGAGGAGGAGGAAGAGGAGGAAGAGGAGAGGCTGCGTGGTGCCTGGGGGGCCTCCGCCAGCCCCGAGAAGTGCGGCTCCGACGCCTGCCGGTGGAGCTCGGGGCGCTCTGGAGGGGGGGGACACACACACAAGATAGGGACGCTGAGGCTGGTGGCCCGGGGACGTGGCACCTCGAGCACGGCGTGGCCCCCTCCCCGACTCACCCGTGGGGCTGGGGCCGGCTTTGAGGCGGGGGCCGCCCCGCGTGGGGTTTTTGAGGGGCAGCGGCGGGGGCATCTCCTCGCTGTGCGCCCGGCGGGGCGCGGGCCGCGAGGGCACCAGGATGGTCTCGTAGGTCTTGTTGGTGATGTCCATGCCCATGCAGCTCCAGCGGCCCTGGGGGCAGGCGGCGGGGGGGCTGGCGGCCAGCGGCGAGGAGCCCTTGAAGGAGCGCTGGAGGGGGCTCACCTGGGGGCAAACACCCGGACGTGGAGCTGCCGAGGGCTCCCCAAGCCCCCCCCGCACCACCTGCAGCCCCCTTCTGCCCCCTGCCCCGTCCCGTTGATGGGGACTCGGGGTCTGTCCCTGTTTCCCCCCCCAACCCTTGCCACGGTCTGGCGGGCACCTTCTCCTCCAGCTCGTCCTCGCTGTCGTAGGTGTACTCCTGGGGGGGCTCCCAGTCGTAGTCCACGTGTACCTGCAGGGAGAGCTTCCCCGCCTGCGCCTGCTCCAGCTGGGTGACACGGGGGTGTCAGCAGGGGGGTGGGCAGGTCCCGGGTGTCCCCCCATCCTTACATCGGGTCCCCCTCCCCATCCCACCTACCAGCTCCTCGCACTCGGCGTGCTTCAGCCTCCTCGCCACGTCCAGCGCCGTCTCGCCGGCCGCGTTCACTGCATGAGGGATGGAAGGGGACGGATCCAGGCTGCCCCGAGCCAAGGGTTTGGCCCCAAGCCTCCTCCCCAGCCCTATATCCCGGCCCCGTACCCGTGGTGAAGGCGGCTTTGCCTTTCAGGAGCAGCTTGAGGCAGTTGGGCTGGTTGTAGAGCGCGCCGTAGTGCAAAGCCGTGTTCCCGTCCTGCGTCACCCGGTCCAGCGTCCCCCTGCGCAGAGCCGGCACAGCTCCAGAGCGTGCGAGCATCGCTCCCCGTCCTCGCGGGGACAACTCGGCACCTCGGGGACCTCGATGGGACACCACGGGTGGCGGGACCCCCGTCCAGACGCACCCGTTCTGGATGATGAAGTCCACCAGCGGCAGGGACGACCTGTCGGCGTAGCGCACGGCCATGTGCAGCGCCAGCTCGCCCGCGTCCTGCCGGGAGGGTGGGAGAGGACGGCTGAGGCCGGGGGACCCTCCGCAACCCCGGAGGCTGAGCGAATCCCTTGCTGGGGAGGCTCCCGAAAACGGGGACGAGCCACAAGGAGCCGAGTCCGGGCGGTGCGACGCTCACCTGGCCCTCGGGGCTGGTCAAGGGCTTGGCCAAATCGTGTCCTTCGGCGAACGCCTGCAGCAGCGCCAGGAGGTCGCGGGTGCGAATGGCGTCCCAGAGGCGGTGGGGCTCGTCGCGGCCGCCCCGCTGCACGTAGCGCCGCTCCATGTACTTGGCCACGATGTACTCCTTCCGCGCGCTCCTGCGGGGCGGGAGGCATCAGCGGGCACCCCCGCACCTCGTTCCCCCCCCTCCCAAAGTCGTATTTGGGGGGGAAGCTCTGCAAGAGGTGCAGGTCCCGATGGACAGGTGATGATGCTGGGAGCCGTAAATCCTCGGGCTGGGGACAATGGGGACACAGGGCCCCCCACCCCAGCCTGTTCCATGACCCCCCGGCAGTGCTGGACTCACATATCGCTGCCGGCCGAGGGTTTAGGGCAGTCCTGCGTGGGCAGCGTGGCCTCCATGATCTCGTTGAAGCGGGTGTTCCCGACGCTGACGGCCAGCTGGGGCGAGAGGGGCAGGGGGAGATGAGCCCTGAGCACAGAGGGGGCGCCCCCCCTCCCCAAAATCCTCGCCGTGCTTGCCCTGGGATGTCCCATCCCCGTCGTGGAAGGATGGAGAGGGGAATCCACCGGATCCAGCCAGGACCTTGCCATCCCCCGTCTCCCCCAGGGATGAGCCTTTCTCCCAGCAGAAGTTTCTTAGAGGAGGGAGCAGGTCCTGGGGGGCTGCCAGCATCTTCAACCCCCCTCCCCATTAGCAATCACTTCCCAGAGCCCCCCCCCCCCAGCATCCCTGGAGCACCATGCTAGGGGCAGAAATCTGGGAATAATAAATAGGGGAAACCGAGGCCAGCTGGTGAGAGCGCAGACCAAGAGGGAGGAAGAGGAGGGTTGAAACCCACACCCAGGAGGTTTGGGAACCTCTGAGCCCCCGAGCAGAGGACGATTCCCAGCAGATGCCAGAGCCCCAGGTTCAGGGAGCCGCTTACCAGCAGCTCGGAGGTGCTGAGGACATCCAGGGTGAGGGACTGGATGCGGGAGTAATGCACGCCCAGCTCCCGGTGGATGCCGGAGCACTCGATGCACGTCAGGATGCCCAGGTTGGTGGAGAGCCACGTGGGGTCTGCGGGGCGCAGCGGGGCGGGGGGCTCAGCATCACCTCCCGGCCCCTCACTACTTCCAACCCACTGCATCCCACACCCCAAATCCCCAACCTACCCGGTGCCCCGCAGTCGCAGCACTGCTTATTTCCCGGCATGTTCTTCACCTCGCCGATGACCAGCTTGGTGAGCTCCTGCACGCCGCCGTCCGCCGCGCCGCCCGCCGAGGCTGCCCCGCCGTTGGGCTCGCCCTTGAAGGCGTTGCTCAGGGCTTCGTCCTTGCTGTTCTGCAGCACCGAGACCCACCTGGGCAGGGGGAGCAGCCGCGGGGGATTTAAGCCCCGCGGTGCTTTGCACGCTCGCGTGGGGTGGGGACGGCCCCGGCACTTACACGACGCACTCCTGCTCGTCCTCGGCTTGGAAGTGGTACGTCCTGTTGTCTGCAGGGAGAGGGACAAAGGTGAGCATTTAGGAACGCATAGGGCTGCAGAAAGGGGCTGGAACGGGGGCGTTTAGGATTAATTTGCACGAGGTTGCAGGAAAGGGGCTGGAACCACTGCTAAGGGCTGCACGGCAATTTTTGCAGAGCATCGCTCTTCCGACGCCCCGCTGCCTCCTCTTGTTGTCTGGGGCTCGAGGCAACCAGCACCTCGCAGGGCTTTGTCCTTCCTCCGTAAAAAATAATAATCACGTGCACCCCTCCTGCACCGGGACGCCCACCACCCAGGGTCAGTCCCCGGGGACCCGCCAGGACACGGAGCGGTGGCACTCACGCGTCACCAGGTCGAAGCACTTCTTCTCCTCGGCGTGGGGCCGCACTTGGCACGTCAGCAGGTTCAGCTTGACGGGGGGGCGGTTTATCTGCAGGGCGTGGGGACGGATGGGGGTTAGAGGAGGGGGACCTGGCGCTGCCGGCCGCCGTCCCCAGAGGGTGGCTTTTGGGGCACGCAGAGGCTCAGCACCTCTCCAACCCCCTTGCGCGTCCCCTTTGCGGAACGGGGCTGGGATCGGGGCTGCACTTTGCAGCCTCTGCCCCCAGATGGCAGCAACCCCTCCCCAAAATCACCCCGAGCCTCTTCGCCCCCCTCTGCAGCCCCAACACCCCCCGGGATGCCCCCACGGAAGCCCCCATCCCACCGGCACGCAGCAAAGGCGGGGGGTGAGGGACCCCACGTAGCACCTCGGGGTGCCCACGGGGCTGGAGGTCCCCCCACGGTTCCCTCACCGTGCTGTGGGAGATGGTCAGGCAGCCGTACTTCACGCCGCACTTCCTCTTCTGCCACACTTTGCGGATCCTGAGCCAGAGCAGGAGGGGTGAGGAGCCACCGCGCATCCCTGGCCACGTCCTCCCACCCCAAACTGCCCCCAGAGAGGCTTTGGGATTTAGGGTCGTGCTCCCCACAACTCGCCGAGCACAGGGGTGGAGACCCCTTTGGGGCTATAAGAGCGTTTTTTCCCCCTGACCCATCCCAGCAGGATGATTTCTGCCCCCTGTGCCCATCATGATGACACCAACCCATCATGATGTTGACACCAACCCATCGCGGAGGTCTCCTGCGCCACCTCCAAACCCCCTCCTTCCCTCCCCACCAGCAGCTAGACACCCACCCACCACCTCCAGAGCTCCTTCAACCAGGGGACAATGACATCCTCCGAGCTTTTAGACCTCCTTAAGACCAGACGGGACCAACAGCACCCGAGGGACCCAAACCCTCACCCAACGGTGCCCACCTGGGGGCCTCCCGCGAGCGCAGACCGAGCTGGGGTAAGCAACGCCCGCCCTCACCCGTCGCTCTTCTTGTACAGAAACCCCGACTTCTCCGTCCCGTACTGCTTGTTCCCTTGGTGCTGGTGGATGCTGTAACCGCTGCCGGAGTTCTTCCTGCTCAGGTTTTCCTGAGCTCACCAGGAAAAAAAAACAACAACAAAAAAAAAAACATTTAGAAAACAATGTGAGAGGGGCAGAAGTGGCCAAGCCCTTGGGGGACCTCATTATGGAGTCAGAGACCTTTGTCCCCTTTGAGCATCCCTCCTGCTCTGCTCCCATGGATGTCCCACTCTCCGTAGATGTCCTCCCATGGATGTTCTCCTTCCTATAGATGTTCTCCTCCCTACACATCTCCTCTCACTGATGTCCTCCACCCTATAGATGTCCTCCCCCCACGGATGTCCTCCTCCCCATAGATCTCCTCCATGGATGTCCTCCTCCATACAGACCTCCTCTCATTGATGTCCTCCACCCTATAGACCTCTCGCTGATGTCCTCCACCCTACATATCTACTCCCACGGATGTCCTCATCCCTGCAGATCTCCTCCATGGATGTCCTCCACCCTACAGATCTCTCATCGATGCCCTCCACCCTACAGATCTCCTCCCATTGATGTTCTCCTCCCCGTAGATCTCCATGGACGTCCTCCTCCCACGGATGTCCATCTCCCTATAGATGACCTCCTCCCTCCAGATCTCCTGCCTTGCTCCTTCCCAACCCCCCTCTCCCCGCTGCCCCCCGTCCCCCAGCCAAGGACACCTCCCTCTGCTCAGCACCCAGCGCCCAGCACCCTCCGGCCCCACCACCCAGGCCCTCACCTCCTTGCTGTCCAGCTGCAGGATGCTGCGGAGAGCATCGCGGGTCTGCGTCAGCTGCTTCACCTCCTCCTCCTGCGCTTGGTGGAGCTGGAAAAGGAGCGGGGATCGTGGGTGTCCTGGGGTGGGGGGGACAGCCGGGGGGGGGGGACACGTCCACGCGGCGGTGGCTGGGGTGGGTGCTGGGGGACTCACGGCGTGGAGGGACACGGCGAGCTTCTCGATGAAGGGGTAGAGGTTCTGGGCAGCCTTCCAGCCGTCTTGGAAGAAACTGGGCATTGATTTCACGCCATTAAGATGCAAATGGGGAAAACGGGGGGGAAAAAAAAAGAGCTTATTTAGAGAAAGTGTGGCGGGGGGACGCAGCAGCCCCCCCGCAACCCGGGGAGCTGGACGTGGAGGGATGCTGCAAAGCCCACGTCCAGCCCGTGGGGTCCGGATACCCCAAATATTTTGGGTGTTTGGGGCACGGGGTTGGTTGGCCTCTTGCTCGACGCAAGCTGATCTCACCGGGGCTCTTTGGGTCCCTTCCCCGGCCGACAGCACGCCCACAACCAGTGCCACCGCTCCCTCCCTGCCTCAGTTTCCCCACCCTAGAGCTAGAGGGGTGCAAGGGAAGGAGGGGGACATTCCCCCTGCCCCAAACGCCCTCGCTCCGAGGCTACCGGCGGAGCCACTCGGCTGAACTCATCCCTGGAAATCCATCCAGAAACCAAATCATCGGCTACATCCCCGGCCAACCCCCTTCCCCCCAGCCCTTACGGACACGTTTGCATCTCCCAGAGCCAACAATCCCGACCGGACAGCGTCGGGCCCTGCCCAGGAGCTCCGTGGGGTCGCTCAGCCCCCAGGACAGGGAGCGAGGTGTCCCCAAAACCCCCCCGAGCTCTCCCGGAGGTGACAGCCGAGGCCGGGGATGGGCACCTACTTGTGCTGGGCATGGAAAAACTTGATGAGACTCTGCAGGAAATCCGGCCCTTGCTTCATCTGACTCTCGCTGGCTTTCAGCAGGTACTGGGGGGGCAGAAGGCAGCCGGTTAGGCGGCGGGGACCAGGACCGGCCCTCGCCCTCCTTCCCCGCGTGGGTTGTGATGCTGGCTCGGTTTCGAGAAGCCACGACGTGGGGTGTGAAGTCAGCTCGCCGGGGACCACCCTCAGAAAACCTGGAGCTGGAGGCGCTCCAAGCCCTGCAAAGTTCAAGGGCCGAGGCGGGCCCCCGGGGTTCCCAGCCGGGCACGCTTTCTCCGGCCGCTTATTGCTTCTGGAGTTAATAAATAACCCGAACCCGGGGAAAAACAATAAAAAACTGAATCATTTTGTACATCCGACCTGTCCCTCACCTGCAGGCGGAAAGACCCAGACCCCTAGGACGCGAGCTTCACGCAAAGAGAGGAGCCTGGAGCCTCCCCTGGGGGAGCTCAGCCTCAGCCCCGCGCAGCTGGAGGCTGGCCTCCCTCCTCCCTGCCTCCCCCCGACGTGTTTTGGGAGGCGAGCGGAGGGGAAGGCGGCCAACTTCCAGCTGCAGGGGCTTTCCACGGCCCGACAGCCCCGGGGCGTGCTGGAACCCCCCGGGGGACCCCACGTCTCCTGTGCTGGGGGGCTGCCAGGGGTAGGGGAGCAGGACGGAGAGGGGGCAGCTCCCAACGCGGCCGAGGAGGCGCACGGGGAGGGGTGAAGGAGGCTTTTGTGGGGGCTTCGCTGCCCTGCCACCGCTGCCCCGAGTCCTGCCGAGACCCCCGGTGGGGATCCCGCTGCGCCCACCCACCCACGGGACCCCCCAGGCGAAGAGCTGTGCCCCACCGAGCACCCGTGGGGTGGAAACCCATCATGTCCTCTCCAAGCAGCGGCGACCACCGCGTGCACACGAGCGTGCACACACGTGCACGAGCATGCCAGCCCCCCGGCGCCCCGATTCTAAGGCGGGCGACCCGCGCAGGCGCTGCTGGATGCGGCCCCTCCCGGCCGGCCGCGTTTCCATGCGCTGTTATTTATTTCACAGTGCTGCTATTCAAAGCACTGACTCATCTGGCCCAGCCCCAGCCAGCAAACCCCGACCCCGCTGCGGCGTTGCCTCCTCCTCCTCCTCCTCCCCGCACACCCTGCCCTTTGGTCCCCCGGGGACAGGGGAGGGGACGGGGGAGAGCCAAGGATGGGGGGCTGGGGGGGCTGGCACCAGGTCTCTGCCTTTTGCTTGTGCTCGGGGACCTGGGGAGGCTCTCTGGTTTTGCCAGTAGGGCAAAACTGCAAAGCCAAACTGCATCTTTCAAGGGTTTTATCCCAATGGATCGCCTTTTGCCCCAAACGCCAGCCTCCGGTTTGGTAGAGGGGATGTAGGATCAGGACCTGGAGGATGTGGGTGCAACACCCCGGAGCTCCCTGCAGGGCCCCACGGGGGTGGAGAGGAGGTTCCCCGGGCCAGGACCCCATGGGGACACACGGGGACAGACGAGTGCCCTGCGCTGCACCCGCTGGGACTGCTCTGGTGTTGGGGACGGGGACTGAGCACCCTGCCAACTCTGACCACAGCGGTCCCCTGCGTCCCCCTGACCCCAAAAGGCCCCGAGCCCATCCCGGCGCAGCCCCCACCTCGCACATGTGGAGCTGGAAGAGCCGCCGCTCCTTCTGCATGTCCTCGGCCAGCTCCGCCGCGGACGGTTCCGCCTGGATGACCCCCGCCAGGCGGGCACGCTCCTTCTCCTTCTCCACCTTCCCCCTGCGGGACGGCGAGGGGATGGCTCGGGGACAGCCCTGCCCGAGGAAGGGGGGACACCAGGGATGGTCCTACCCAAGAGGGGGTCCCCAGGGAGCTGCAGAGGTGTCAGAGGGGGTGGGACGGGGCAGGGAGCCGGGATGGAGCAGGGGGAGCCTCCCCAAGGCTGGCCCAGAGCCTGGCCGCAGCCCTGCACAAAACACCTCTGTGCACGGAGGGGGGATTAGGGGGATTTTGCTCCGGCCATGGGGTCGCTTACACTTTGGTCTCGTAATCCTTCCAGGCCTTTTCGATCTGCTTCTTGGAGTCCTGCAGGGGAAGGAGAGAGGGGACGGCAGCCGTCAGGGGAGGCAAAGGGACGGGCACAGCCCCGGTGGCATCAAGGCAGCGTCCCAAAAGCGAGGGCTTGGCTTTGCATCACTGTGCCAGCGCCCTGCCCTGTCCCCATACCGCGGGGACATCGCCGCTGCGTCTTCGCCACGAGCCGTGTCCCCAGGGCTGCGTTTTGTCCCCACACGGGGACACCTGCAGCCGAGGAACCACGGCTGGGGACTCACCAGGCGGCCGTCCTTCAGCTGCCCCTTCAGCAGGCTGTCCAGGGGGAAGGAGACGATGTTGTTCAGGTTCTGCACCTGGAAAGGGCAGAGATGGGTATGGGGTTACCCCGGGGGCATCCCCCCATCGGGGCAGGTCGGGCAGCCAGGAGCTCCGTGTCCTTTCCCAGCCTTGGGCCCCCCTCCCCAGTAAAATCGCTGCCCCGGTAAGGGTTAAAGAGGCTGGAAACGGGGCCGGCTGCAGGCAGGGGCAGGCTGGGGCTTGCTGGAGCTGGCTGCAAGATGTCTGACGCGGGGCCCTTCCCACAAACCACATCAGCGCCGCGGCTGCCAGAACCGGAGCATTTCCCCCCTCATCGCCGCCCCGTCCCCGTCCTCCCCGTGGCATGGCACGGACACCTGGCAGTGCCACCGGGTCCCCTGCGTCCCCTGCCCAGGCTGGGGGACCGGGGACAGCCCCGAAAGCACTGCAGGACAAGGAGGGGATGCAGGAGCCTGCTCCTGTCCCGGTGCCTCTCCGTCTGACCCCAAACCCTGGGGTCTCCATGGGGCAGCACCTAATGTAGGGTGATCCCAGCCGGGCACCAAGGCTCGGTGCGAAGCTGGGCGCACACCGCGTCCTTTTGCATCGGAGAGGAAACGGCGATGCTGCTGCAAAACGACCCTACAATTCCTTTCAAAGTCTCCCGAGGGGTTTTGCTCCCCGGCATCATGGGGAGAAACCCATCCCCGGGGCAGGAACCGGCCCCAAAGGCTGGGAAATGGGGCACCCCATCCTTCCGCTGTGCGCGCGGTGCTGGGATCCCACTGCGGAGCGGCTCCCGGGGAGGGTTTGGGGCAGGGGCGGCTGCGGGCGGCCGTTCCCACGCCTGCAGCACGTGGCACGGGGGAGGCACGGCCCTCGCCCAGGGAACCGGTTCGCCTCCTTCCCCGCCACGTTTTCCCCACCGAGCCCCCGAGCACGGGGCTCCGGCCGGGCCGCGATGGCGAGGAGAGGAGCGGGGAGGCCCGGGCTGGGGTAACTGGGAGAGGAGGACATCAAATCTGGAATTCCTGCTGGGGGAAGGGCAGCGGCGAGGAGTCAGCTCCTTCAGCAGAGCCAGAGGCTACAAATTCCCCCTTTTTTTTTTTTTAGGGTGGGCTTCAAAAGGGACCAGAGGGCAGCGAGAAGCCAGCAGGGGATGCCCAGAGACTTTGCAGCACCGACCCAGCTCCCTCCAGATCCCAGCCAGCATGCCCCCAGGAGCCCAGCTCTCCCCCCACACTATCAAACCTCAGCAGCCTCAACAAATCGAAGCAAGAAGATGAGTTTGGAGAAAAGAGACCCCGAGAAGAGCCATAGCCCTCCCCCTCCCACGGCGGGGACGGCTCCAGCCGCCTCTGCTGCCTCCTGCACGGCTGCGGCTCCCCACGGCCCCGCTGCGCGCTCAGCGTGGCTTTGATTTACTTCTTGGCAAGCGAGATCAGAGATGTGAAAAAAAAAGAAAGAAAAGGGGGGGGAAAAAACAACGAAAACCAGCAGCCCCAACCGCATGGCAAATCTCAGTGTCGGTGTCCCCAGCAGGGCTGGGAAGGAGCTGGAAAATCCAGCGCAGGGGGCATCGGGTGGCCTGCGAGCATCCCCGAGCACGCGGTGGGAGCTGGGACCTCCTGCCACGGTGGAGGGCAGCTGTGCTGGGTTTCTGCCCCGAATCCAGATGGATTTGCAGATTCTCCCCAGCTCGGCCCCAGCAGGACGGGGGAAGCAGGCTGAGGGTGCTCCCCGCGGGGTCGGCGGCTCACCAGGTTCTTGAAGAGCGCGGTGACCTCGCGGGTGAAGACGGCCAGGTTGAGGAAGCCGGTGGAGAGCTCGTGGTTGTTCTGGGAGAGGTGGTTGTTGCCGAAGTTCTCCAGGGCCTCGCTGTACTGCTCCTCGTTATCCACGTGGGCTGCACGGGGGGACAACAGCGGTGAGGCGGGGATGGCAGCGGGGTGGCCCCGCGGGACCCCCTTCCCCAGGAGGTCCCATCGCAGGTCCCACCCGCTCCCACGTCCCTGTCCCTTCGGAGCAGAGCAGGACACCAGCGCTGCTCCTTATACAACCTCCCCAAAGCTCTCGATTTACATCTTCACCCCTTTTTCAGCCAGCTTTCGGCACCCCAGCGCGTTGCGAGCACCCGTGTCCCCAAGGGCCACCACCCGTAGCTGGCCCTGGGGGAGGACGGGACCGTGGTGGCAGCCCGGGGACACCCAACATCTCTCGAAGCCCGACTCACTGAGCCCGGAGACGTGAATGGCTTTCACATATTTCCTTATTCTCTGGAGCACGGCTTGGTCCCCGTCCAGGCTCTGCGAAAGCGAAGGAACAAACCCCCGTCAGCGCTGCCGAGGGAGGGGGGCGGCCGCTCCCCCCTTCCCGCTGGCCACACAGGGCTCCTTGGCCGGGCGCCTGCTCTGCCACACAGATGTGCGGGGCAGCAGCCAAGCTCCCGGGGACAGGAGCTGAAAACACCCAGCCCCGTGCAGGATCAGTGCTGGGGACGTCACAACCGCAGTGCCCGGCCAGTCCCTTGCCAGCCCTGCGGGTCCCCATGGTCCCGATCGCCCCTGGGAGGTGACGATGGAGCAAGGGGGTGGCACAGGGTAACAGGTTTGGAAGCAAGGAGCTCCCAGCAGCTGCGAAAATGCCTCCATGGCTCTCCTGGGGGTTATTTGAAGCAGGGAGAGGAGGACGGCATCCCCGTGACGCGGCACAGATGCGCCAGGCTGGCCCAGCCGCCCCAGCACGCGTCCCCGTGGGGTGGGCGCAGCACCAGAGGCACACGAAGGTCCCCAGCTCCACGCACGGCAGAGCCCAAACCAAATCCTGCATCCTGCCGATGCCCAGCAGGGACCGAAACGACCCAAATCCCACCCCGAGGGACACGGCAGCCCCCAGCCCCGTGCCCCGACGCCGTCCCGCACGCACCGTCCCCCCTCTGTCCCTCGCCGTGGGCACGGCACCCTCACAGCCAACACGTGCCAAGCGTGGGGGCAAACACCACCCAGCCCCAACCCCAAACCTGACCCCAACCCCAATCCCGACCCCAAACCCCGCTCAGGCAGCTGGAGCCGCGCACAGCAGGAAAGGGTTAAGGCCGCCTTGGCTGCGCTGCAGGTACCAGAGGCATGATAACAGGCTGGAAATATTCGGAGGGCGTGCACGGCCGAGCAGGGCGAGGGATGAAACCGCCGAGGAATTACAATACAGAGGCTCTCTCTCGCTCTCCCAGCGAAGGTTTTCGGGCTGATGTCAAGGCCCATTTCCTGACAGCGGGGTCAGCCCGGCTCCGGCGCCTCTCTCCTCCAGGCCCCTCCTTGGACGAGGTGCTGCCCAGCAGCCTTGGCCGGGATGAGGCAGTGGGGAGGGGAGGCAGAAGCCAACCCCCCCTGTCTCCTCGGGGGTCTCTCTCCAAGGAGGAGGATGCTGGGGTGCCCTGAAGCCTCCCGTGCCCTAAATCCAGCGCCCCAAGCTCTCCGGAGCAGAGGTTCCTCCTGCCTCGGGGTGGGGGGGATGCAGCAGATGATGCCGTGAGCCCCCCCACGCATGGAGAGGGGAGAGCCCGGAGAAGGGGTCACATCGGCACAGCCGGTGGCGGTGACAAGGGATTCCCTATGGGGGCGGTGGGAGGGACAGACCCGCACCTGCACCGCAGCCGCCCGGGGACCCCGAGCACTTCTCTCCTGGCTCAATGGGGGCCATTCTTCGCCCCCCCCCCCCCCTCTCCGTGCCGCCCGGGGAAGGCGCCGCGATGGGGGCCGGGGGCTGGAGGCGGCGCTGCCACCGGGGCAGGATGCGGCCGCTCCGGGTGCAAAGGGCAGAGCAGGGCAGGACGCCGTGTTTGCTCTGCGATGGGGCAACGCAGGATGCGGCCGCCAGCTCCGCGGCCTCTGCCCGGCCATCCCGCACCGACACCTCTCCATCAGCTAGCGCCACCGAGGGCAGGATGCGGCCCTTGTGCTCACGCCGGAGACCTGCCCTCGGGTCCCCTCCTCGTGCCTCGTCCTGCTTTTATTTCTCAGCCAAAGGAGCCCCCACGGGATGCGGCTCCTGCCCCCAGCACCCCAAAGTCAGGAGAGACCCCTGGGAGGGGACAGCCCGTTGTAATCCCAGGAGGGGAAACTGAGGCAGGGTGCACAGCTTTGGACACCTGGGAGGACCTCGGTGGTCCCACAGCCTCCTGCCCTCAGCACCCTGCTTCGGCACAGCTTTGGGGTGCTGGGGGGGGGTTGCGCTGCCCCCACCCAGCAGACACCAGCCCGGGCTCACATCCAGCAGCACTGAGCACCCCCTGGCTTCCCAAAGCACCGGCACGGATGTGGGGCAGGGACGGGCGGTGACACAAAGCCCCAGCCGCCCCCCCAGGCTCCCCCCTCCCAAAGCAGCCGCTGTTTATTTTCCTTGCCTGATGCTATCGCCCCGTCGAGGATCGGCCGGCGGCGCGGGGCTGGGGCTTGTTTGTTTGGATTTCCCTCTTCCCCTCCCCCGGAGCGCTGGGTGTCGAAGGCCTGGCTGCCTTTTGGGTCCCCCGAGGGTCCCCGCAGCCCCCTGGCAGACACGTGCCCCCCCAGCCCCTCTTCCCCAAAGACCCGAGCCGCTGTCACAAGTCCCGGCGCTCAGCCACGCTCGCTGGAACGTTCCCAAGCGAACCCCCCCCCCCAGCCCAAATCCCCGTCCCCCTTCCCCTAAATCGCAGCCTCCCCAGGGAAGCCGAGCGGCCAAACGAAATTCCTGCCGCTTCCTCCTGCCTGGAGCTGCCTCCCCCTTCCCGGCTGAGAGAAAGAGCCAGAGCCAGGGGAGAGCACGTGCTGCCCGGGCCCGGGATGCTCAGCACCATCGGGTGCTGGGTTTCCAGCCTGGGGGGCTTCCCTTTCCACCGCCCCCCAAGGCTCCGAGGGGGCCCGCGCCGGCCCCACAAGCTCTGGCTCCCCTTCAAAGCCATTCCTTCGCTAAGAGGAATTGGCAAAGGACGCGGGACCAGCTGGAAACAGCCTCTATTGGAGGCAGGAGCGGGAAAGAGGGGGATAAGTGCACCCCGCCACTCCTGCTCCAGCCCCGTCAATACTGCTGGGGCTTCTGGGGGGGCTAAAAATCCCACCCCAGCTTTAACAGTGACAGGACCCCCCCAAGGGACACCGCAACCCCCTCAGGGCGCAGCAGCTCATAGACCTGAGCCTGGGGGCCGATGCTGAGCCCAGCCCTGGGGATGGAGCCAGCCCCTGGGCAGCACCCAGAGCTGGAAACGAAACCAGCTGGAACGGCGAGGTTTTGCCCATTTCTGCAGGCCTTTCTTGGCCCCAAGAAAATGCGTGGCGGGGTGGAGGATGGAAACGGTTGGAGGGTCCCAAAGCAGCGGCTCAGGGCGAGCGCTGGGGGACCCCACATCCCCGAGCGCTCAGAGAGGGGCAGTGCAAACAGCAGCCCCCCCAAAAAACCTTCCGGGTTTCTCTTTCCCCCGAGCCACCAGCGACGACGCCGGCAGCGGCTGAACCCTCGGCAGAAGTGAAAAATGAAAACCGGGGCGAGCTGCAGCGGGTGACACAAACCCCACACCGAGTAGGGCCGGCATCCCGGGGGGCTCGGAGCAAAGCGGGGCAAGGGAGGGACCCCGATAAATAGAAACCCAAGGAAAAGAGGTGGGTGCTGGCTGCAGGGCCAGCGCTACAGGGTGCCCGAGGTTCGGGATAGGGGCGCAGGGGGTGTCCCCACAGGGAAGCGCAGCCCAAGCCTCCCCCCCAAGCCCCGCTCACCTCCTCCAGAGCCCCCACCGCCCCCCGGCACTTCTGCATCTTGGAGGCGAAGGCGGCGGCAGCCGGGGAGCTCAGGTCCTCGCCGGTCACGGCCAGGAACTCGGCCACGCTGATCTGCTCGGGCATGGTGCGGGCGGCACCGGGAGGGCACCGGGGGGGCACCGGGGGGGCACTGGGGGGACACCGGGGGCTGAGCCGGGAGCGCGCCGGGAGCGCACGGGGGGGAGCGCACAGAGGAAGCTGCTGAGCGTCCCGGGGCCGTGGGGGTCCGGTGGAGGGGCAGGGGGTGCAAAGGGGTACCGGGGGGTGCTGGGGGGGTGCCGGGGTTCCCGGGGCCCGGCTCAGCGCCCCATCCCCTGCAGGCCGGCGGGGCTGCACCGGGGAGTTTCTCCCTCTGCCCGCCCGCTCGCTCGCTCCCTCCCCGCCGCCGTGACGTGGGCAGCGCCGCCCGTTAAAGGCGAAGCTCCTCCGGTGCCTCCCCCCCCTCGGCTTTTTCCCCCCCCTCCCCAGCACGGCCCGTCCCGGGGCACCAGCGATGCGCGGGAGGCTCCGTCCGTGGCACTGGGGACCCCCCTCTCCGTGCGCCCCCCCGGTCTCACAGCCCCGCTGTCAGGCTGGGACAGGAGGGGGGGCTCACGGAAGCCCCCCCCCCACGCGGGGAGAGGCCCCAGGGAGCCCACGAGATAGGGGCAAAGCAGGGGGTGGGAAGAGCAGCGCGGTTCCTCCCCGCACTGCGGGGGCTGCTGCGGGCACGGACAGGAGATGGGGACACCCTAAAGGCCGGCTTGGGTGCACAAGGGCTCGGCCTTAAATCCGAATTAAATCCAGATTAAGTACCCCTCTCCACAAGCACTCGGCTGTCCCCATGCCCTGCTTGGCCCTGGAGGGGGGAGCTCGGTGCACAAGGAGCCCCCGCCCCGTGCCTCCAGTGCTGCCCTGAGGCTTTGCTCGGAAACATCCCCAAAAAAAAGAAGCGAGAGCGAAGGAGGAGTGAGGATAAGGAACGGAGGGGTGTCCGGGGGGGCTGAGCAAGGAGAATCTGATGGCAAACAACAGGAAAGGAGAAGCAGAAGAGGAGGGGAGGGACACGGAGCCACTTCTGGAGCACCCCGCTTTGCCATGGAGAGGCAGCGCGGGGGCTCCGTGTCCTGCTGGCTGCTTGCCTGGCCAGGCCCATGCAGGGCTGAGGAGCTGGATCTGGGGTTCCCTTTACCTGGTGATTTGCTGCAAGGACAATAAATAAATTAATTTTTTTCTTTTAAAATGGTCCTTTGGGTTTTCAGCAGAGGACACGAGGATGCCCTGCAGGACCCCTGCGCCAAGTAGCCCCCACCCAGGGCAGTCAGGGGGTGGCAGAGCCCCCTCCTCTTTCCTCCTTTCCCTCCTGGTTGCCCAGACAGGGGCTCGGAGCTGGGCAAAAGGCCTGACCCAGCACCCCAAACCACAAAGACCCCACACAAATCTGCCCACCTGCACCCCCACAGCTCCTTTCTGCTGCTCCTGCAGCCCCCTGCAAGCCCCCAGACCATCTCTGTCGCACTTTGTAGCTTTGGTGAGCCTTGTCGCTGGCAGCTCACGGTGATGTTAAAGAAAATCCGGTAAAGTAAAACAACAGCCTGGGCCAGCAGCCGGCCAGGATGGGGTGTGCGGAGCTGCGAGGTGCCCTGCTAACGGGGTGAAGGTGTTTATAGGATGAGGGGCCCCACATCCCCCTTTTAGCCCCCATCTGGCAGGCACAAGGCGGCTGTGGCCCCGGTGGGACTGCTGCGCTGCAGGGGACCAGGAGGAATTTGGGGGCTCCCAAGGGGTCCTGGCTGGGACCCCCCCACCACCCACGCACCTCCTTGGGGGGGCTGACCCCAGCAAAGCACCCTTGTCACCAGCCCAGGCCAGGCTCGGGAGCCCCCCCAAACCCCGCAGCCCCTTTCTTGGGGTGGCCCTGCCACCTCCTGGCCGGCCCGGGGACTGCCAGCCCGGGGGGGGGGGAGCTGCTCCTGTCCCGCAGCCCCTCGGGGATGGGGACAGCACCCGGTGCCTCTCACCCTCCTCCTGGCCACGCCAGACCCCATGGGATGAGCAGCGCAGCCCCTGGGCATGCCAGGGCACCGGGTGCCACCGGGGTGCCATCGGCCGTCACCGTGTCACCAGCACCGTTGGCATCACCAGGGCACACAGCCCAGAGATCCTGGGGCTGGTGGCCTGCTGCAGGACCCTCCAGGACACGGCCCCGCAGCCCCCCAAAGCTGCCCTAAAGCGGGTGCACCCGCAGTCCTGACCCCAGTACTCATCACACGCTCACTGCTTCGCTCCGACCATGGCTTCGTCTCAACCCCTCTTCTCCATCCACCCACCACGGAGCAGGCTGACCTGCCAGAAATCCTAAAACCAGACTTTTTTCCCCCACCAAAACCAGAAGCAAAGCCACCTCCCTCCCCCCCGGAACACACCGCAACCGGCAACGCTTTGCTTCTCCGAGGAAAGCAAGCCCCTCTGTCTCCAAAGTTTTATTCCATTTCATCCCCTCCCGAGCAGAAAACGCCAAGTGCCACGAGTTTTTCCACAAAACACGTCCTCACCCACACCACGTCCAAGCCAACCTGCAGGAGAGCGAACTGGAGGAAGGACGACTTAAATACACTCGCTTCAAAACCCGAAAACGCCCAAGAAACCCTCGACAGCGCCGTGCCGGAGGTGGGTCCCATATAAATACAGTGCAATAATTAAGGTACAATTTACAAGGACGGGAGGAAAAGCCTGCAGGGAGGAACTCTGTCTGAAGTTCCCAAGGGGATGGATGGGGCCGGGGGTAGGATTTTTCCCCCCCTTGGCACATCCTTGCTGTGGGATGAGGCCGTGCAGAGCCCACACTCAAGCGGCTGCATCCAGCCCCAGTGCCCAGCACCCAGGGGAAAAATCAGAGCAGGAAACAGGCTCCGGGTTGATCCCAGCATGGGGAGAGGGGATCCCCAGCGAAGAAGGGGAAAAGCGGTAAAATTAGGGAAAAACTTGGGTTTCGCTGTGCGAGGTGCAGCTGGGAAGGACCAAGGGGCGCGCGGTGCACTGGGCTCTGCCGCTGGCACAGCCACAGCAACCCCTACCCCCTGCTCCCAGCTCCCCCCTGCCCCAGTCACCACCACCTCCTGCCCATTAAGCTCCAGTTCAGACCCCAACCCAGCACCCACAGCCCTCGGGGAGCCGGCACAGGCAGCAGAGGGGATGCTCCACACCCTGCAAGCCCACGGCTGGTTTAAGAGGTTTGGCAACTTCCTCTCCTTAACAAAAAGGTGATTTCATCTTCACTATTTTTTTTTTGAAGATATATCAGCTAGGGAGGGGGGAGCACCACCTCGGTGGCATTCCGTCAACCGGCTCAACCCCCAGGAGAGCTGCGCCACACCATGCCCAGCACCATCCAAACAAGCAAAACCACCCCGAAGCACTGGTCGGACTGGGGAGCAACCGCAGCCGCCCCAAAACACGACCCCCCACACAGCAAAACCCCTTCTGGGCAGGGGCTTCTGTGCTGCCTGGGGTGCCCTTAACCCCGTGCCAAGCACCCAAAGCCCCCCCTCCCAGGTCTGCCAGCAGCCCTTGAGGCCGTGGGGGTGACGGAGGGGAGCACCGGCCCACTGGGACCCCCCAAACCCCTCCAGGTGCCAATCAATGACCGAGGCAGAGCCACCCAGGGGACAGGCACAGGTTGGGGGGTACACAGTGGGCAGGGGGGGGTGGCATCGGGGAGCAGAGGCTCAGTTCTTCAGCAGCTCCCCCAGGTCGTACGCCTCGAAGAGGTCGCTGACGCCCTCGCCGTCCTCCAGCCCCCAGAGGTAGTCGTCTTGCTCCAGGGGGGGCGAGAAGGTGACAAAGGGGCCCGAGTCCAGGTAGGAGGGGGCGCAGGGCAGCTGGTCCTCCGTCTGCTGCAGGAGGTGCTGGGGGGAGCCCAGCAGCCCCGTCCCCACCTCCAGAAGCGAGCCGGGCCCCCCCGGGCTGGAGAGGGGCAAGGACGGGGACAAGGACGGGGCACGGTGCCCACGGAGGGGCTGCGGGGATGCGCCGGGGGGCTCGGGGTTGTTGGGTAGGGAGGGGTGGGTGCTGCTGTCCTGCGGGGGGGGAGTGGCAGCAGAGGGGACGCCGTGCTGCTTGGTGGGGCTGTCCTCCGTCATCTCCTCTGGGCACAGGTACACCTCGATGGGGCCGTTGGTGCTCTTCAGGTGGAGCTGCAGGTTGTCCTGGATGGGCAGAGCAGGGTTCAGGGGGCACCCAGAGCCCACCCCGCTGCCCCCAACCCGTGCGAGGTCCCATCAGGGCATCACCCCGCACCCACCACCCCTAAAAGACCCGTCGGGGGTCAAACAGCCCCACGGAGACACCCCAAAAGATCTCGGGGCTGCACCGGCCGGGTGCCCCAGATGGCACCGCGGGGCATGGGGCAGGCACGGCAGCATCCCGGCACCGGCCCCGCCGCTGGGGGACAGCTCCTGGCCCCACACGCACCTCACTGAAGTCCGGCACCTCCAGCCTCGTCTCGGGGGGAGCCTTCACGGCGATCACCGTCTGCTCCTGGAAGTTGCTGATGGTGCGGAGGTCTTGGTAGGTGACGTACGCCAGCGTGGGCAGGGACGAGGTATAGGAAAAAGCAGGGCCACGAGCGGGACGGCCCCAAATCCCCATCCCACAGCGCTGCCGCCAGGCACTGACCTCCGAGAACCCCCCAAGAACACACGGGACAGCCCCGCAGGGAAAAGGAAAGGAGAAAAAGGGACTCGGAGGGGGGTCCCCCAGCCCTCCCGCAGCCACGCATCTCCCCATGCAAGGATATCTCTGGTTGTCCTCGTGGTCCGTCAGCTGCCGGAGCTGCAGGGCGCAGTCCTGCAGGAGCTGCTCCAGCGCCCTCTCCGCCTTGGCCAGCTCGGCCAGCTCCCCGCGCAGCGCCTGCCGCTTGGCCGCCACCGCCGCGTCCTCAAAGATCCCCGTCCCCCTGCGAGCGGAGACGTGAGGACCCGAAGCCACCTCACCCCAAAAACCAACCCCGTACGCCCATCCTCCCCCCCCCCCCCGAGAGCATCGCCTACATCCACTGGATGTTGTTCTTGGACTTCTTGCGGATGAGCTGGATGCCCTCCAGCACGTTGGTGATGTCGTAGATGCGCCGCTTCTGCACCCCCAGCACCTCGGCGGCGCGGTTGAGGTCCAGCACGCCGTCGGCCGACTCGCTCAGCAGGTGGATGAACTTCTTGGTGAGCAGCCCCAGCGAGGTGTCGTAGCGCGTCTTCTCCCCGGGGGATTTGGGGGCTGCGGGGAAAGCAGAGAAACACCCCCCCAACGTTTCCTTAGCTTGGGGTGGAGGTGGCACAGGGCCGGCCCCGCTGGGGGTTGCTAAACCCGGTGGAATCCCCAAGCTGGTGGAAAAATACCCAAGAAATAGCCCAAATCGACCCCCCCGCCCCGTCCCCCAGGGGTTTTCTGCCCGCTCAGCTCTGGGAAATGGGGTCTGCCCCCCCAGCACGCTTCCCATCGCGCCCCAACTTACTCCGGGGGCTGGGGACCTGCGCCAGCGCCCTGCCCTTCCCCTTGGGTGTACGGAAGTCGAGGCCCTCCAGGTCCAGCTTCCGCTTGGCCTGGAGCAGGAGAGAAAACCCCACATTGGGGCACGACCGAGATCCCCCCGAAGCCTCCACCCAGAGCATCGAGGAGCCCTGGGCACTGCCGCAGGCTGGGGACACCCCGCGAGACCCCTCTCCAAAACCCCTCGTGGGATGCGCTCCCGCTCGGCACCCCCATGCAGGTGATGGGGCCACCAGGGATGGTTGGGGTGGGGGGGGTCGGACCCCAACCCAATCCCTTCCTGCCCGGCGCCCCAGCCCTACCTGGGGAAGCCACAGGGATTTCCCCTCGCCCCCAGCTGCTGGCACGGCTCCGGGGCCAAGCCCTGGGAACGGGAGGTGCCGGCACCCCGCGGCTGCTGGGAGGGGGCGGCGAGACCGGATCCTGCCCCCCCACAGCCCCCCCCGGGTGGTCTGAGGGGCACGGGGCTGCCCCCCATCACCAGCACCCCGCCATGGGTACGGGCAGCACCGGGGACCTCGCTGCCACCGCGCACCTGGGAGCCACCCATGGGTGCCCCCAGCCACCTGCACCCGGCTGGAGCAAAGTGGGGGGGCAACAGGGGGGTCTGTGGGGTCCTCGGAGAGGGGACACCCTGCCCAGCAGTCCCCTAGGGACCCCCCCCCTCAACCTCCAGCATCACTCTGGGATACGAGACCCCAGGAAGCAGAGGAGGGGGGGCACAGCGGAGCCAGGGGTGTCAGCAAATCGCCCCCCCGCCATGTGCACCAGGACCCCCCGCACCCCTAAACGCGACCAAAGGGACTTTCCCTGGAAGGGGGGGATATAATTTAGCTCAGCAGCAGAAAGCAGCCCCCCAGTGCCGCCCCCCAGTTCCACCCCACTCCCCCCAGCAACCCCCCCAAATCCCATACCTGCTCCCAGGCCGGGCTGTCCCACAGGGCCCCTCCCAGCACGTCCCTCATGGCAGCGGGGTCCCGGTGGCGGCTCGGCACAGCTCCGGCTCCCCGGGGAGCGCACCCAGCTTTGCGGGGAGGGGCAGGAGAGGCGCCAGGGGCTGTTTTCCGCCCCCCCAGGGAGCCGGGTCCCTCCCGAGCTCCTGTGGGAATTCGTTGCCTCCCCCGCACGCCCCCCCCCCCAACCCGAGCAGCTTCGCCCCAATCCCCGGCTCTGCCCCCGAGCTGCCGGCACCCCCATGGGGAACGGGGAGCGCATGGGAAACGCCTGCCCCAGAACAGACCCCAAGCATCTGCCAGCGAGATTTGGGATGGGAACACGGGGGGGACACGTCCAGGGACCCCCTCCTGCTGCCACCTGAACCCTGATCCCTGTGGACACCCCCATCCGTCACCACCCGCGTGTCCCCGTCACCCGCTGCAGGGCTTCGGCTGCTCCCCAGCTCCCAGAGCAGTGGGGAAACTGAGGCACGGAGCAAAGCAGCGGGTGGGGGGCGCAACAGGGACCCCTCGTGCAGCTGGGGGGGGCTCCGGCCAAGGCTGGGACACGGCCACCAAGGACAATGGACAACGGGGTCCCCTCCTGCGTCCCAGCTGCCACCCCCACGGCCAGGCAGGATTAGGGACACGACAGCTGAGCCAGAGCCCGAGCTGGGGGGGGGGACACAGGACAGAAAGAACCAGAGCAGGCGGCCAAAGCCCGAGCCCCCCACCCCGGGGGACACCGCGGAATCCCCCCACACCACCCCCAACCCATCTCTGCTTGGGGAGGGGGGCAGAGCAGCGCCCCGATACGGGGCTGGGGGTGGGAAAGGAAGCTCCAGCAGGAGCCTGAGGTGTTGGGGGGGGGGATTAAAAAAAAAAAAAAGGGGGGGTCCAGGCCCCCCGCCAGCTCCTCCTGCCAACAGCCCCGGCGCCAGGGGCTACACCCAGCGCCCAGCCCAAGCATCAGAGCAACCTCTCCCCCCGGGGGCCGCGGGCGCTCCTCTTGCCAACGCTGGGTTTCAACAGCGCCGCTGCCTTCCCCGGGCTTGCCCGGGCTCTGCCCGTCACCGCCACCCCCCCAAAAACACACACACACACCCAGCCCCCCCCCCCCCCCCCCCCCCCCCCCCCCCCC
>CM021787.1:2356308-2387585 GCA_011076525.1 Nettapus auritus | reverse complement strand
TGTCCCCCCCCCTGCCCCCCCAGCGCCCCCTTTCCGGGGTCGTTAATCTCCCCTAATTTGCTCCTTAATTTCCCCACTCTCGGGGAAGTTTCACAAGCAGAGCCCTGCGAGTGTCCGTGCTCCGTATCGACACTCACTACCCCCCAAAAAATATAAAAATATTAAAAAAACACATATTTCGTTTTTTTTAATTATTATTATTTTGGGTGTTTGTCTCCCTAAATGAGGCCATATAGGTGGCAGGATGCGGAGCCCACGAAGCGGTGTGGAAATGGCCAGCTCCGGCCCCGCTGTGAGAGGGACCCCGGCGTTTTGGGGCTCGCCGGCGTTTTTTGGGGGAATTTCTCGAGTTCTGGAAGCCGGAGGCTGCCTGGAAGCGCTGGCTCCGGGGAAGCGATTTGGCCGGGAGAGGGGAGGAACGGAGACGTGGCAAACGCCCAAGTGAGCTACAAAGGGAAGAAGGGCTCTTCCCCAGTGGTCATCTGGATCCACTTTCGGGACGAGGACGGGGGGATAAATCCCGGCTCCCTGCACTCGTCGGGGGCCCTTTGTAACCGGCCCCACTCCACCAGCTGGGGGGCTTGGGGGGGGTCCCGGCAGTGCTCGATGTCGCTGGGTTTTGGGGATGCTCCTGGCACGGCCCCGGTGGGCTGCTGGGGGACGTGTTGGGATGCTTATGGGGTAAAAAGGATTCTGGCATCCTTAAGCATCCCTAAAAAGTCCCCTTCACACATGGTCCTGAAGGCCTTATCCAGCCCAGTGCCACGCTGGGGCCCAAAATTTGAGTGGGGGGCCCAAAATGCCCCAATTTGAGCTTTCCCAAGGGGAGCTGGGGATGGGCACTGCTGTCCTGTGCTGGATTTGGGCCCCGTGGAGGTCCCCCCAGCACCCCAAAAAGGGGCCGTGAGCCCCCCCCAGCCCCATCACTAAGAGACTGGATCCGGCCTGGGGAATGTGCAGCCCTCCCCGAGCGCTGTTTGTGCAGGGGATTAGCCCCGGGGACCCCCCCCTTTGCCCCCTCCCCTCGTGTTGGAGGCAGGTGCTGAGCGTCCCCTCCTGCAGCCAGCCCGGCCCCTCCGTGCCTCAGTTTCCCCAACCTCCTCCACAGCAAATCCCCTGGGAAAGGGGGGGCTGAGATCCCACAGGGGGCTGGGGGCAGCTCATAGAGGCCGTGGGGGTCCCGGGGGCTGGCTGGGGGACGCGAAGGGACCAAATCCCCCTCCTCCAGCACCAAAACCCCCTTAAACAACATCCCTTTGGGCTGATGGGCTGCTCCCCGTGCCGTGCTGTGCCTCAGTTTCCCCTCTCTGCCCTATTCCAGTGTGGGGACACCCCATTATATGAGGGGGGAGATGTGCCAAAGCCACCCCCACGCAGCCAGGTTCCCCTGCGGCACCAGGATCCGTCCCCGTCTCAATCCAGCTCAAGGGAAACTGAGGCACGGCCTGCGGGTGGAAACCTCCGGGATGGGGAGGAGAAGCTCGTCCATCCCTGATCCCTCAGGAACCCGGGGAGCACCCGAAATTAGGGGTTTCCTTACCCCCCCAGGAGAGCCCGACCTGATTGCCTGCCCCTGCAGGCAGCAACAGGTTGTCATTAGGGACCAGAGTGAACGCAGGGAAGAATTAACTTTTTGAAAGCCTGGGGCAGGCCTCTTTTTTGGGGGGGGAGAGGCTGCGTGGCCCCAACCCAGTCTGCCCAGTAGCCACCAGCTGGGGGGGGCTCCACAGATGCTCGGGGGCTCCCGCAGCCCTCGAGGGCCTCGGCGGGCAGCGTCGGCTGTTCCCAGCGCCGGGATTCCCCGCAGCTGCTTCCTGCCGCCCTATCTCACGGGCGCATCTGGGGGAGCCGGGAGTGGCCGCCCCCCCCCCCCCGTTCCCGGCTTCCCCCCCCCCCCCCCAGCCCCGGCCGCTGTTCTCACGGCCTCCCCCCAAGGCCGGCCGGAGACCCCTGGGGCCTTGTTTCCCCCCCCCCCCAAAAAACAAAAAGCCCACCCTGGGCCTGACCCCATAACCCCCCCCCCTCCATGTCCCTCTCCCATCTGCATCCCTGGGGTGTTTCAGGCCCCCCCAGGATGCTCAGAGCATCCCCTGAGCGCATATGCTGCCATGTGGGGTGCACCCAAAATTCGGCATTTCCCTCTATCCCCCCCAAATTTCTCATTTCTTTTTCTCCCGTGCATCCACCCCACCAAATTTTGGAGGTGGGGGGGTGCAGGTGTGAGCAGTGGGGGCGGCTACAGGGGTAGGGGGGGAATTGGGTGCCTCGGAGCAGCCAGGGGAGCAGCCTGCCAGCCCAGGCTGCGTTTTGGGGCTTTATGGCAGAGTGGGGGCAATTTTTTGCGTCCCCATCCTCATCCCTCCATTTCTCGGCCCCCCCAAATTCCTCCCCCGGGTCCCACCGAGCTGCAGGATGTGACTTCACCTCGTTCCACCCCCAGAGACCGGCACAACTCATCGCACCTCACACCCCCCTACCCACCCCGTGCTGCCCACCCGAAACTCGCGGCGAGAAAAAACCCTCCCCCCCTTCCCAACCCCTTCCGCAGGCCTCAAATCCCCCAAATCCACCCCAAAACGGGCCCAACCCCACGGAAAGCCGCGTCCCACGGCCCCCGTCCCCCACGGAAAAAACTCGGGGGGAAGGCGCCGTTATCGCGGCCCCATCGGCCCTGCTGGGGCAGCTTTATTTTTAGCGGAGGTGAAAGGCAGCGCCGCCAGCGCGAGAGCATTTTTCCACTCGCATCTGCGTTTGTACAATTTGGGTTTCCTGCCGCGGTTTCGGCGCTTTTCGAACCTGCCCAAATTGTTTTTTATTTTATTTTTTATTTTTTATTTTTTTTTTGTACAGAGCCCTTCGAGTATCGGCGCGCGTCCCTGCCCCGACCTCCGCGTTCATCCGTGGCCCCGCTTTCTCGGAACGGGGCAGGAGAAGCCCCCCAGGGACCCCCCAGTAATGGGTACGGCGAGGGGACCCCCTCCTACAGCCCCCCCCAGGGGCAGAGGCCAGCGGGCCGAGTGGGGAAACTGAGGCACGAGGGGGGTTTGGGGCAGATAAAGGGTTTGGGGAGGGACGGGTTGGGTTTTTTGGGGTGGAGGGTGGGGAAATAATAGGGATAATGGGGGTGGGGGTGCAGAGACCAGCTGTTTCCCCCCCCCCCAGAGCGTGGCCCCCTCCCTGCTTCCTCTGACACAGTTTCCATCCGCCCCGAGCAGGTGCCAGGTGAGGGGCAGGGGCAAGAAGGGCCCCCCCCACGTCCTCTCCTGGAGCTGCATCCCTGCAGGGACCCTAAAAGAAATACGCAATAAAACAGAAAAATCCTCAAATTTGTGCAAATTCCTCCCAATCCATCACCCAAACCCCACCACAAGCCGTGGATGCCCCAGGGCTCCTTGGTGAGGTTGCTGCAGGGTGAGGCTGAAGGCCACTGTCCCCTGTCCTTGTCCCCTGTCCCCGTCCCCCCCTGCTCTCCTTCCCCCCCCAAACCGAGCGGTGCCGCAGCTGCGGGCCAGGTGCCGCGGGGCCGGAAGCCGACCTGCCGCCTGCTTTCTCCCCGCTTTTATTTTATTTTTTTTTCCTCCTCCACTGACCCGGTAACTTCACTTTCTACGCGAGAGGTGACGGGTGTTGTCGTGTGTGTGTGTGTCCCCTTGGCACCGGTTTGGGGACTGTCACCATCCCTGTGTCTGTGTATCCGTGTGTCCCTGTGTCCGTGTCCCTGTGTCCCAGTGTCCCTGTGTCTGTGTCCCTGTGTCCCAGTGTCCCTGTGTCTGTCCCCAGCACCCATCTGGGACACAAACATTTGCCAAGGGAGGTGTCCCCAGGATGTCCCCAGGCTGAGGGTGGCCGGGGCAGGGTGGCAGGGGACAGCGGTGACCCCGAGCCCAGCGGGGGGATGGCGCAAGTCCCCTCGGGTGCCAGCACTGCCCCGACGGCTCCGGCTGGGGGGGGGGAGACACGGGGGCCGTGGCGATGTCCCCAGGCTGTCACCTGCAGCTTTGTTCCCAGCCCGGCCCCCCCTGCGGACACGGGGGGGGGCGCGCACCCGCTGCCCTCTGCCGGGGAACGGCGGGGCTGCAGCCCTCGGGACGGCCCCAGAGACCCCAGTACCCGGGGACACGGCCCCAAAAACCCCATTACCCAGGGACACGGCCCAAAGACCCCATTACCTGGGGACACTGCCCCCCCCCCAAGCCCCAGACCCATGGGCAAGACACCCCTGAGCCCATTACCCACAAACACGCCTCCCCCCGAGACCTGTGTCCCCATCCCACTGTGTCCCTGTCCCCATGGGTTCCCCATCCCTCTGTGTCCCTTTCCCCATCAGTCCCCAATCCTCCTGTGTCCCCATTCCCGTGTCCCTTTCCCCCCGTGTCCCCATATCGGTATGTCCCCGTTCACCGATGTCACTCTCCCCATGGGTCCTCATCCCCATGGGGACATGAGGATGGGGACACTGGGATGGGGACATAGGGATGGGGACAGGGGGTGGTGCACAGCCCCACACAGCAGTGCACAACCGTGCAGAGGGCTGCAGAGCGATGCACACCCACGCACAACAACATAAAACAGCGCAGGGCAGTGCACGGCTCCACACAGCAAGGCACAATAACCGAGCACAGCGGTGCTGAGCAATGCACAGCCATGCACAGCAATGCACAAGCAGGTGCAGCAATGCACAACCACGCACAGCAGTGCCGAGCAATGCACAGAGCCACGCACAGCAATGCAGGACCATGTGCAGCAGTGCTGAGCAATGCACACAGCAATGCACGGCCACGCACAGCAATGCACAATCCTGCAGAGCAGTGCCAAGCAATGCACAACCATGCACAGCAGCACCAAGCAATGCACACAGCCATGCACAGCAATGCACAATCCTGCAGAGCAGTGCCAAGCAACGCACAAACACGCACAGCAGTGCCGAGCAATGCACAAAACAACCTGCAGCAATGCAGGACCACGCACAGCAACGCTGAGCAATGCACCCAGCAATGCACAGCCACACGCAGCGGTGCACGGGAGCCCTCGCGTGGCAATCCCGGATCCTCTCCACTCCCAGCACCCGGCTGCAAGCGCACATGGCCAGGCACTGCACCGAGGACGGATCCTGCAGAGGTTCCCCTGCATCCTCCCCACGCCGCTGGGTGCACCCACCACAAGGCTCTCTGCATTCGCACTGCAAGCCCTTAGGGCCGACGTTTCCCCCCGCAGCAGAGCCCCTTCCCCGGGGCATTTTGGATCCCCCCGGCCCTGCCCCGATGTGCAGAGGCGTTGCATGGTTCTTTACGGGATGGTTTATGGCCCAGCACCCCTGGATTTTCTTTCAAGCCCTTTGCTCTGCAGCTCCCCAGCTCCCTGCCCTGCTGGGGGGGCCACGGGGAATTCGCCTCCTCCCAAGGGAGCACGGCCGTGGGAGCAAACCAGGGCACGGGGGCTTCCCCCACGCAGCCTACAGGGGATGTGCAAATATTTTTGCCTTTGGAAAAAAATGGGAGCAGTAAAATTGATTTTTTTTTTTGCTCTTACCTGTGCCACTCTCACGGGGAGCATTTCTTGCTGGTGTGGTCTCCAGGTGTAACAGCTTTTTCCCAGAATCCTTAAGTTTGCCGTGGACAGACACCTCCTCGAGGCAGCCAAACCTTCAGCAGCATCCCCCAAATTAAGGCACGTCAATACCTCTTTCCCACATCTCAGCTACCTAAATCTCTCCCTAAATCTCTGGGACATCCACCCAGCCTCTTCCTGGTTACACACACCTCGCGTTAGACCCAATTTTGGTGCCGTCCTTTCCGTTTCCCTCCCACAGCCCTGCAGGTCTCCATGGCTGGGCATTACACACAGAATGACCCATTTTTGGCTAAACTTAAAGTAAAAAGCCCCAAAGCAGCACGGGGCCATGCTGCAGGGTCAGTAAGGTGAGCGGGCAGGTAGATTTTTCTTAAGTAATTGCAGGCAGGGAAGGTTTTGCACCAGCTTTGAGGACACACGGGGACACCCCCAGGGATTCTGCACCTTCAGCAAGCTCAGAGAAGGAAAACAACCCACAAAGACTGAAATTCCCCTGGAGGGAAGGCACAAGGAAGCCCCCAACACGTGGATGGCCACAGCACCGCTGGGTCTGGGCACTAAGAGCAGAAAACAGGGAAGGGATGGGGCTGCTTGGAGGCAGATTTAGTCCAAAGCAAGAACATATCCCAACAAATTAACCCAAAAAATGACACTGTTAGTCTGTGAGCACAGCCGGGGATTGAGCAGGGGTGCCAGGAGGAGCAGCGCAGGCTCTGGCTGGCTCCAGCTGCTCCCCGACTGCTGTTCTTCAGCTTCCCCCGAGAAAACCCGTTAACCGCTGACAATTAACGCTCTGTTACTGGCCTGGGCAGCAGATGTGGCTGTGCCTTTTATGCCTCCCAACTGCCAGAAGAAGAAAATCGGGAGTTTTGGTTTCCTGACCTCGAGCTCTGTTCCGAAGGGTGATGGGAGGGATAGGAGCGGGTGGCTGCATGCCGCGTACCTGGGAGGAGCGGGGTGATCCCCAACCGACCCCTGAAACGGGAACAAATCCGCAAGGCTGGGCCCTGCACGGGCTCCAAATCCCAAGAAAAGGCAGCCCCAGGCCCCAGCATCCTCCTGCCCAGGGCTTGGGAAGCGACCCCCAGGTGCAGGAGCAAGGCGGAGACCCCGAGCCCGTCAGGCTCTGCACCACGAGCATTGAGGCAGCGATGCAGTGGCAAAGCCCGAGCTGCAGAGCAAAAAGGGGGAGGAAAAAATCAGAAAGGGGAGCACCGAAGGGAGCAGCAGACACCAGTGATGCTCAACAGGATCTCACGTTTATTACTGAGAAGTGATTAATGGTGAAAAGAAAGGCAACGCCCATTCCTCATTGGCTTAACAAGAAACTGAAGAAACATATTCACTACACATTTTACAATATTTCTTTTTTTTTTTGTCCAAAATTCATTTTCCTGTAAACAAAACAAGTTGTTTTTTTTTTTTAAAACCGCTGTTCTCAGCTTTCAAACCAAATGAACCCAGACTCAATCTGTAATCCGTGTAACGCACAAGAACAGAACACCTCCTAGGACTCCAAGTACTTGACTTTCGAGTAACAAAAGGGTCAGCGAAAAACGAACCGCCTGCAAGACACAACCTCGTGGACAATTTCTGCTCAATTCTTCTTAGGCCAAAACCCCAACTTCCTCGTCGGATCCCTCCTCTTCCAGGCCGGGGGGGGGGAGAAAAGAAAAGTTACTCCGCGTTGCGCGGTGGATGTTACGACTCGGTGTTCCAAGTGCAAATGTCAAAAAACCAGGGGAAGGAGGCGCGAGGGGGTGGAAGGAAGGGAAGCGGCGGGGTTTAAAAATTAGAGAAAAAAAGGCATATGCCACTTACGGACTCGAAAAAATCCGAAAAAACATAGTAAAAAGACAAAAAACAAAGCGTATGCTCCAAAATCACAACCAAAGCCAAAAGAAAGGGAACAGGTTTTTTTTTAACCTATGCTCTACCTAGAAGGGATTTTTTTTGTTGCTTTTTTTTTTTTTAATTGTTTTTTTTTTAAGTCCTATGTCTTGTGAAATTCCAATACTTTTTCTTTTTTTTTTAAACTGCAAGTTTGTAAGAGTCACTTTGAAGTCAATGAAATTAAGAAAAAAAAAAAAGTCCTAATTCTCTCTGGGATGTTTTTGCTCTTCTCTCTCCGAGAGATAGCCGGGATGCCACCGCTGCTGCAGTCTCTGGGGGAGGAACGGTCTTCTACTTGACACGGCCTTGGCGTTCCTGCAAAAGGAAAAAGAAAGAAAGGGAAAAGAGAGCGGGTTAGCCGAGGAGCTCGTACCAAACCAGCAGGGCTGAGCGAGAAATCAGATTCACTGGTTTCACACATCAGCAGGGATGTGTCCAGGCGGTTGCTGGCAGGAGGCGCACGGGGCTCGGGGCCACCATCGCCTGTCCCCCTTGAGGGATCCTCCCGGCAGCAGATCTCCGGGATCCCCCCTCGACAGGCTTCTCCGCGTTCAGCTGAGGAACGGGGGAATGAAGGAGCGAAGGACGAAGCGAGGAAGAAGTGGAAGAGGGAGAAGGTCGAGGTGACTGCCGAGGTCGTGGCTGCCATCGGTGAGGGGTGACAAGGAGCTCCCGTGCTCTTGGGCACCGCAGGACACCGAGCAAGGAGCCAGTGCCGAGGCAGAGCCCAGCGCCACGCTGCAGGGAACGCCTTTAGGGGGACCGGAGCGCTGCCTCTGCCCGGTTCCCCCGGTGTTTCACGGGCTGGAGGCTCTCCCACCGACTGCAGACGCCGCCTGCGTCTCTCCTCCAGCACGGCACACACACGCAAACCCCGTCCCAACATCTGCACCGTGCCAAAGAGGCAGCACGGCACCAAACACAGCGGACAGCCAGGTCACCGTGTCGCCTGCTGGGCACAACGCCCCCGTGGCACCGTCTCCGCTGGGTTAGAGCCAAGCCAAACTCAGCGGCTTCGCGCACAAGCGGCTCTGGACTATCCCAAGGGATTACGAGGTGCTGCCCAGCCCACCTTCAAAGCCTTGTTCTCAGACACCACCTCCAAAAGAAAACCTGTCAAGGAGCCTCCCGGATGCTCCTCCCTGCCCCTCGGCCGCATCTTCTCCGAGATCCCTCAGCCCCTTGCGGGAAGGGCACCGAATCTCCTTGGCTCTTAGCTCAAGTGCTCAGCGAGCTCTCAGCGAGCTCGTCCCACCCAAAGCAGTCCCCACCTGCAGCCCCGAGGGATGCCAAGCCCGTCCCCGCCACCGCAAACACCTCCTCCGGTAGGTGCCTGCTGGCGGAGCAAGGCCATTTGATTCGGGCATCCCTCGGGTGAGCCTGCCTCGCTCCGACAGAAGGGAGCTCGGTGACCAAGGTGCCTGCCCCGACAGCAGCCGGCTCTCGGTGGAGGCAGGCGGGTTGCTGGAAGGAATCGTGGCTCTGCTGCCTCCGCCGAATCCGGTGAGAGCTTCCATCCTGGGCACCACCCGTTACTGGGAACCTTCCCCAAAACGGAGCCCTGCGGCCGGCTCCATGCAGTGCCTTGAGCCAGGAGCTGGCGGCACCAAGGAGGCTTCAGCTCCAGCTCCTCTGGGTGGGCCGATGGGTGCTGGGGCTGCTCTGCGCCCCGCTGCCCTCCCTGAGCACGGGGAAAGGCAGCCTGATGCGATACCGCACACAGAAGACCTACCAGGGACAGGAGCTAGACTCGAGCTGGTGCTCTCCGAGAATATTTGGGCTCCATCAGTCGACTTCGCTCTGTTCTGCTCTGGTAGGGCCGCCCAAACACCCTGCAGGTGCCGCGTGCTGCTAAAAGACATCAGCACCCACCAGCAGAAATAAAACTCCCGTGGTGGTGAGCAGAACCGGTGCGGAAGGCGAAGCAGAACGGCTCCGTCTGTGGCTTTCCCCGCGGTGCTCGGAGGTGCCAGCAAAAGGGATGGGTGATGAGGGCGGCTGCCGTGCGACATCTCCAGCAGCCCACACGTCTCGGCGTTTGGTTTCCCAGCTCTCCTCTCGTGCCCCAGACGCGATCCCGGCGAGGTAACGTGGCACGGAGCACGATGCCCGGGGGCCTGTCCCCGAGGCTGGCTTGGACGCGAGGATCAGCCCGAGGAACGGCCACGGGCGGCACAGCCCCGGCCCAGGCTTCGCTTTTGTTGGGCTCACCTGCTCCACAGACAGCCCCGGGTCCTGATTTATGAACCAACTCCAGGGAAGGGCTGCACCCTAGCAGTTCCTTGCCAGAGCAGACCTCCTGCTTTGCGGCTAAGAACCCGATGGAAACCTCAGGGAGCAAACCCCAACGTCCCCAGCCGCACAGATCCCATCGAGGTGCTGGGGAGGACAGAAATCCGCCTCGTGCTCCTCCAGGGTGTCCCCAGCGCTCCCCATCAGTACCAGGGGTGGGAAACCTGCCACGGTTCTTTCTGCAGTCGGCTGCTTTGGGCACGCCAGCACTTCTCCCATTTCCCCATGGGGCTCAGGGCGCTCGGCTCGGACCCGTCCGCCACGTGGAAACCCTGCAGAGCAGGGAAGCAACGGCACAGACCCAAGGAACGGGAACAGTAACGTCCAAAAGTTCAAGCAAACGGCATCCCACGGCACTCTCAGAGGCTCACCGAGCTCTGCGACAAGTCTCCATCTACACCAGGCACAACGAGGTGATTTGGGGTGGCTTTTTTAAAAAAACAAACCCGTGTTGCTCCTCATTTGGGTTCACATCAAGCGTTTCAGGGCTTGGGTCACAACCCAAGGCACCAGGAAACGAGCGCCCCGTGCCGCTCCACAAGAGGCAGGGCTCCCACCTGGACGGTTCAAGCCCTCCAATAACTCACTTTGTCTCCCCCCATCGCACCGTGAGCGTCGTGGTAAGGGCTGAATAACCCTGCGCAGAGAACCTGGGGAGCTTTGTGGTTCAAAAGAGTCCTAAAAAACATAGGGAAGGGAGCGAATAACGAAGCGACCGAGTTTCCTGGGGATACTACTCTGTCCTGGGTAATAATATAATAGTCAAGCGTGAAGAACCAGAGGGCCTTGTGACAAAAACCAGCTGAAAACACCGCAGTGAATTCGGTCTGCGTGGCCGAGATAAACCCAATGACGCACGTGGGAACAAACACTGCCCGAACCCCACAGCGCCGGGCTGCCGAGCGGCAGCGAGGTTCGATCCGTAACTATCGCCGGGCCTTGCCACGAGCCGAGCCTCGGTCCAGAAACGGAAAAGGGCTCGACAAGGGCAGCAGGGAAAAAAGGGCAGGGAAGTTTCTACCTGCAGAGGCAGCGGGCTGCAGCTCTCGCTCCTGGTGAAGGCTGAACGGGGATGGGAGCAGGCGGCACGCCGAGATCTTTCACCTTGTCCTCCAGCACAAGGACGAGGTGTTATCACAGAAGGCCAGCGCGTGGCAGAGTCAAAGCAGGAGGTTCAGGGGTTCTCCCAGGATCCCGGTCAGCTTTAGGTGATGTCTGGTGACCTTGCACCTCCGCGTTCCTAACGAAGACACTTCACGTATTTGTAGGAAAGATCAGGCCGGGGCATCCTGCAGCTCGGAGCCAGGCATCGTAAGCACCCGGTGCTGCTCGTGTCAAACAGGGAGTCACAAACCGCCAGGAGAAGCAGCACGGGTTGCGTTCACACTGAGTACAGTCGGGATTTGGAGCAGGAAGACCCCACACCGCTCGCCCTGACGCCAACCCAAGCGGCTCCATCAGCTGCAAGCGGAGTTGGCAGGGACAGGAGGGACGGGGCGTTTCTCGTGCCATTTCCTTCCCCAAATCCCTGAAAGCCGCAAGGAAAAGTCCCCAAAGCGCCCCCAGTCCTGGCAAGGGGATGCAAGACCCGTGCTCGACCCCTGGGAGCGTGCGCACAGCGGGTTCCCAGCGAACACGAGGTGCTTCCCACGAATACCTGGGAACTGCCGGGGCTATGGAATAACGATTTCTGGTTGTTCGCTTGCCAAAGGTAAAGCCATCCTTCCCAGGAAGCCGCTGACACCCCTACCACGACCGCCGCTGGCTTTCCAGAAGCCCTGCGCTGCTTCAGCCGGGGTCACGCCGGCAGTCGGCTCCGTCAGTCCCGGCACCGACACCCGAACCCTTCAAAAACTGGGTTTCGTAGGACAAAGCAAGACACTGAAACGAAATCCAAGGGCAGAGGCGAGGAGAAGAGCACCATCCCAGCACCTCCACCACCGACCGGCCAGAGGGAACGGCACCAATCCCGAGGGAGATTGTTCATTGTGACTTCTTGGGGCTGTTTTGGGGAATTCCCGAGCAGCGAGGCGCATAGAAGGATAGTCCAGAGCTCCCAGGCTTGCACAAGAGCTCGCCCATCCGCTCGGGCAGCGAGCGGGAACCCAACCGCATGGCGAAGGTTTCGGCAAGCCCAACGGAGACATTTCAGCTCCGGGAGGAGGATGCAGAACATCTCCACGTCACCGCCACCCGGGGACTGGTGGTGGAGACAAAGAGCTGCCTGCAGCGGGATTTCCCGGCCACAAAAGCAGCCCGACGGAGCGCAGGCAGGGAGGCAGCGTTTGAATTTTCCACCGCCCTGTCTCCGCTCTCTGATTTCTCTTTATTTTTCCCAGGCGACTCGCGGAGGTGTCCCGAGGCAGGCAGAGCGTGGTGCTGGGGTTTTTTTTTCTGGTTCGTTTTTGTTGCCAACCGCAGTGCCGGGGCGCCCGTCAGCACCCCGCTGGAGCACGCGGCTGCTCCTCGGCGAGGGCACTCACCGGTCACAAAAACCTCCACAGAGAGCCCTCGGAGAGGTCACAGGGATGCAAAAAAATCCCCGAAACGCCTCAAGAAGAGCACCAGTCACTTCCTCCGCGCCGCATGTCACAGGGCAGAGGCCCTCCGCGTGCCCCGGGGTGAGTCAGCGGCAGCAAGGAAACAGCAGCGTCACGAATCCCCCGTGCCGACCGATCCCGGGGACGAACGACGAAGATCCCTCCGAAAGAATCAACGATTTCCTCGGCGGCCTTCGGATGTGGTCACCCGACGCGTCCAGGTTCTCACAGAGAGCGAGCTCGGACGTACCGGGAAGGAATCCTTCTCTCGCCGTGCCTTGCAACTCGTTCCTCGCCCACACGTTTCCTTCAGGCACTGCGAACGCTTGAGGCTCCGAGACGGGACCGCCTTTGGTGACGCTGCCGCAGGTGATTCTCACCCAAGCGTGCCCCAGCTCACCGGATTTCCTCCCAAATCCAGAGTTGGGGAACAATTTTCAGCCCTCCCGGTGAACAAAGCGGGGGGGACAGCGGGGCACGGCCACGCGCCGACCGGCTTCAAATCCTACCAGCACGCTGCCAAAGGAACGGAACGACCCGCGCCGAGGACGGGCGCTCACGGACTTAAATTGCCGCGAGGGAGATCGAGGTTGGGCATTAGACGAAGCCTTCTGCCGGGAAGGAGAATTAAGCGCAGGACCGGATCGCCCGGGGAGGGCCGGGAACCGCTGCAAGAGGAGGTTTTACGAGCGGTGGGGATCTGCCGCACGCTGATCTTCACCGCAGGGTGAGGTGGATTTTGTGCGGAAGGCAGGGCTGGGGGAAGGCTGAGATCGGCAGCAATCGAAGGGGAGATGAGCACGAGCGGGGCCAGCACCAGCTTCCTCGCCCCGCTCTGCCTGGAGGCACCCGGTTCTGGCAGCACCCACCTGCACCCGTTCGGCCAGCAGATCTGCTCCCGTGTGGGCAGCAGGTCGCCTGCGCGAGCGCGCAGCCAGCCAACAAGCCCCCCAAAAAGCCCCCCGATGCCCAAACTCGCCCACGCCTCGAGGCCGCAGACCCCGTCCTCGGCACGGCGGCCCGCCTCCTGCCCCACGGGACCCCCCGAGCCACACAAAGGAGTTACCTTTTTGACGTTTTCCTCCTCCTCCTGGCGTTTCTCATAGTGTGAGAAGTCATCGAAGATGGAGGTGGTGTGCTTGTAGGTGGCAATGATTTTCAACACCTGCTTAGCCTTTTCCAGAGGCACCTCCTGAGTGTCCCTGGAGTTGGTCACTGGTTTATTCTCGTTGTTCTCTAGGCGGATGTGCCGCAGCTGGCTGTTGGGAACGTCCTTCACAAAAATCCACCTGACATCAAAGCGTCCCTTCCACTTGTCCTGGGACCACACGCCCGCACACGTGTTATAGTCCACGGCGGATTTCATCTCTGCTACCCCGCAGAAGTGCCCGCTCCCGTTGACGCTGAACAGTAAGTAAACGGGGCCCTTCCCGTTCATGGAGCGGTAGGCGGCGTCCAGTCTCTTGTTGCCGTGCTCTGTGCTGCACCAGATGTTGTATTTGATGGACCGGTGGATATCGTCCTCGGAGTAACTCTTAATGATGAACACCCGGCCGTGCTTGGGGTTCCAGTCGAAATCCTTGGGGTTGTAGTTGTTGATGGACCTCAACTTCTCCAGGACCGGGTGAGGTTCCGACGGAGCCGAACCGGAGCCGGCCTGAGCTTGCCCCGCTCCGCCGCCGCCTCCGTCCGCGCCGTTTTGGCCGAAGCCGTTGCCGCGGTTCCGGGGGGCGACCCAACGGGCCGGCTGCGCCGCCTGCTGCGGGACGGGCAGCGGGGCGGGCTGCGGAGGCGGCGGGGGCAGCGGCTGGGGCTGCTGCTGCCCGGCCGAAGCCTGCGCCGCCGGCGGGCTGCCGGTCATCTGCTGCCCCACGGGCTGCGGGGACGCCTGGGGAGGCTGCTGAGCGATGGCGGGGACCAAAGGCTGCGAGGGGGCTTTCGCCACGGGCCCTTTGTTGTCCCAAGTCCCGATATCCATGTTGTGTTTGATGGGGGGCGGCGGGAGGCCGGAGCCGGCGATGCCGTTCTTGGTCTTCAGCTTGGGCTGCTGCTTGGCCGGCTTGCTGGCGATGTCGGCCCAGGAGGCGGGTTTGGGAGGAGCGATGGTAGCCGGGGGCAAGCTGTTGGACGCCACGATGTTACCGGCGATGGAGCCGCTGCCGACGGCCGAACCGACGACTTTGGGGACGTTGCTCGGCACGTCCGTGCTGCCCAGCTTGAGGGCCGCCATCCCCTGGTCGATGGCGTTCATGCCCGGAGCTTTGTTCAGGGTCTCGTTGGCGAAGGCGGACTGGCCGTCGATCATGGCTCCACCCAGCGAGCTCGGGGCGTAGGCGTAATTGCTGCTGTAGCCGGAGCTCTGCGTCGATTGTCCCTGAGAACTGTTGTTCCCCCAAGCCGAGAAGTCGATCCCGCTGGGGAAGAAGTTAAAGCCGTGCTGCCCGAGGAACGGGGTGCTGCCCAGGGCCCCCGGCTGCCCGAACATGGCGTCGGGGAGGAAATGGGGCTCCCCGTTGCTCAGCTGTCCGTACGAGGTCAGGTAGGGCATGGGGGGGTCGCCCCCCGTGGACCAGGCGGCCTCGCCCAGGGAGTAGGAGAAGCCGATGGAGGGGCTGTAGTAGTTGGGTAGGTAGGAATCGGACATCGCGGTGTAGGCATTGTTCTGCAAGACAGAAAACAAGCACTGAGCGGTTAGCAGGAGCAGAACAAGTTTCCAGGGACCAGGATTCAAAAAGTTTCGCCTTCCCCGTGCCCAACCCTCCCTGCCCTGGGGCCGGGCAGGCAAACGGGGCCCCAAAGCACCTCCAGCAGATGAAGCACAAAGGCTTCGCCAGCTCCTGGTGCTGGGATGAGAGCACAAAGAGCTCCTGATGCACCGACCGGATGCTGGGCTGCCTCCGAGCTGTGGAAGCGGCATCTTACCTAGCGTAAGAGCGTTCTCTTCTGCTTCTACCTGCTAGGAAAGGAGGCTTTTCTCACCTGGGAACGTATTTGTCAGAGCTTATTCTGTTTGTCTGATGCAGGGTTTGGGGGAAGGAGGCAGAGAAGCGGAATTCACAGGGTGAAGGCGCTGCCGAAATCACAAACGCCCCTCGCTGCTCCCAGCACAAGTCCCTTCCTTAACTTACCACCCCGGAGAGCTGCTTTATCCCGACACTTCGAACTGTCCGAGTTCGAAATATCCCAAGAACTCGCACACAAGCCGGGATTTAACGCCTCATCTTCGAATTCCCAGCTGCTGGGGTGCTGCAAGCACCTGCTAGGAACACCTGGAGATGGGGAGCGATCGGTAACGCCTCTTCGGGAGACCTTCGTGGCGCGGCGAGCAGGATGAAGAGCAGAAAAAAGCAGCTCAGCTCTCCCTTTCCACATCCCGATAGCCTTCAGGTTACGAAAACAAATGCTTTATTTTCCAATTAGGAAGCTCTCAGACACGACTAAGATTTGCTTGACACGAACAACATCCGTCATTTCGTATTCGAAGCCGTGTCCCCCCCCCCCCGTGGAGCTGTTAAAGCCACGCTAATGGACGTTCTCAGCTGGTGACGTGAAGCCGGGTGCAGGCGGCCCGGCGCTCGGCAGCGGCTCCCACGCCGACCCAAGGCAGCCGAGACGAGAAGTCGGCTTCAGCTCCCGTTTGAAAGCTTGGCCGGCAGCAGGCTCTGCTCCATTTTTCGTTGAACCACGTTTCCGTGCGCCAAGAGGCTCCCCCAGGGCTTCGTGCCGTGCCCAAATCCACGGAGGCTCTCGCCACAGCTCTGGCGTCCTCCAGAAATAGCAGCTTCGCCTCTCCGCGGAGTTGGATGGAAGCAACAGGTTTGGGGCTGAGCAGGTTAGCCTCAACTTCCCCCGGATCAACAGGAATTAAATTAACCCTGTTTTCGGTGTCGGGGTGGAGGGGGGGCTCTCAAGACCCCTGGTTCCAGCCCCTGCCGTGGGCAGGACGCCTCCCACCAACCCAGGTGCCCAAAGCCCCATCCAGCCTGGCTCCGAGCACGTCCAGGGACGGGGCAGCCACAGCTCAGTGCTCCCAAACCTCACACTGAAAGATTTCCTCCCGATGCCTCACCCACACCTCCCCGCTTTTACCTTAAACCCGTTAGCAGGGACAAAGTTTGCGTCGCCGCGTAAAACTACAAAACTTTCCGTGCTGCTTCCCAGCGAGACCGCAGGGAAGCTCCGGCAGCCACCCCGCCTGTCCGCCCGGAAAGGACGTGAACGGAACTAACTCCTACCCCAGGTAGGGCTTTAGTAACCGAGGAGCTCACTCCTGCTAAACCCAACCAGCCAACGGTCGGAGGGCTCAAGCTGTCCAAAAATACGAACAGCAACGCCGACTCCAAGGGGCGGTTTGCAAGGCAAATGAAGGAGCTTCACAAGTAATTAGTGTTTTTACCAGCGAAGTGCCTTGCCCTCAGCTAAAACCTGCAGCCAGCAGGCAGAGCACTCCCGGCCCCTCAGAACATTTCCTCTTGTGCTGCTCGATGCAGAACTCGAAGGCAGCGCGCTGCAGCCCGGGTTAAAGCAGTACCCGCGGCCTCACGCAGCAGGGCTGGAGCAGAGGAGTTAATTAACTCCTAACGAGCAGGTGAGAGCTGGCAGCTCGGTGGGGTCGCGACGGGCCCGCTGCCACTCGCTGCCTCGATTTCCACAGCCGCGCTTTGCCGTCAGGCAGCGCCGCGCTTGCACAAGTGACACTGATTAGTATGCAAATAAAGCCTCATCAGCGCTTAATTCTCTCCGATGACTAAGGCTCCGCGTACAGTTATTTCCTCTAATTCGCTATCCCTCCGCGCCTCCACCTCAGACCGGAGGCTGGAGCTGGTTTAGTGCTGCTGCTCAGCTCTTGGGGCTGGTTTTTGAAGCGAAGAGTCACCGAGCGGGTGCCTGAGCTCTCAAACGCGCAGCGACTTCACGGACCAGGCCGGCGGGGCAGTAACGAGCACCTGAAATAGCAGCTCTCCAATTAAAGGCCAGGAAACTTCACGACGTGGTCACCTCGGGCTGCTGGAGAGGGCTCCGAAAGCAGAGCAGTCGCGCTGCAGCAGTCGGCTTCGTTTCTCGGTCTCCGCTCCCTTCCCCACCTTCAGAAGAGGGGCGCACACGTTCCTGCTTCTCCACCAGGAGCCCGTCACCTCCAGACTCACCCCCAGCTTCTGGATTTTTACCATCAGGAGCACCACGATAGGGGTGAGAGGCGACAGGAGGCGACGAGCATCGCAGCGCAGCAAAAAAAAATGAACCAACAACTTAAACTCGCCCTCAAGTTCCACTCAGAATTAACGCAGCTGCTTTACCTCGCTCCTGCCGAGTTCCCAGAGCCACAGCTTCTGCTCCTCACTTTTAAAAAAGAATTTCACCACTTCGTGACACAACAAGAAGCTTGCAGATCGGTGCCAAACACACAAAATAAGAGTAAAATATCATTCTGCTTCTAATATGGCAGAAACTGCCAGGCTGTCTAGGAAATTTAAATCAAACCGTGCTCTGCAGGAATTAATTCCATGTCCAGAAGGTTGGAAATTGGTGCTGGAAGTCTTGTTTAAAGAACTAGGAGAATACCTGTTGAATGTTTAACTGAGCTAGAAACCTGTTCCAACAAAACAAGTGGCACCTTTATCTGGAAAAAAAATACGCTGACCGGTAAATACGATTTAAAAATGCGGAAAGGGAGAAGCGAAGCAGCTGGTTTTCACTAAGCACAACGGGAGAAGGGAAAAGAAGCCAAGGGAACCAACTCAGGGTCTGACATCTAATGAGCTGAACTCCATCCGCTGCGTGTCACTCGCCTCCTGCTCCTGAGACAGAGCAGCTCACACCGGAGCTCGTCGGAAGGAACAAGGTAAGAGAAGCACGGGGAAGGCCGGCTTTCCGAAGCCAGAGTCTGCAGCCCAACTTTAACTCGAGCTCTAACGAAATCTTCACAGCCTTTATCACAAGAAGGTTCTGCGGGCTTTTTTTGGGGTGAAAATTTGAGGAAAAAAAACCACCCTTGTCGTGCGTTTTCAGCTTTCTTGGCAGAGATAAGAGCACCGACAGCGACCTCCCCAAGCCTCCGGAGCACAGCAGCGTTTGGTGAAGCAGTTTCACAACGTGCGTCTGCTCGTGGGGGATAAAGAACCACACACGAGCAAGGAAACAAGGTCAAAACAGTAAAACTGAGAACAGAAACGCTCACTTTGGGACAGTTGATGGCTACTGTTAAAAAAAAAAAAAGAGTCGAATCCAACTGCAAGCAGCCCCCACACCCCAAAACGATGCTGAGACCTTTATTCCTCACCCAAAGGGGTTATTATTTCTGCCTGGAGAGCTGCAGGTATAAAAGCCGGGCGAGCAGAACGCAACGGGGATGGCAGCCAGAGGATGCCAGCTCTGCCTCGGCAGCCAGGCAGCAGCAGGAAACCGCCGGGCTCCGGGCGCTTCCTGCCCGCTGCAGGTACTCTTACTCACCGGCCTGGCCTGGGGGCTCAAGTAGGGCTCAAAGTCATCATCGTTTAAGCCATCCTTCTGGTGCACGGAGCCGTTTTGCACTGGGGGAAGAGATTGAGGGCGTTACGGAGCTCCGCCAGCGGCCCCGCCGGGTGCTACAGGCTCGGGAGCTTCCCCAGCTCACAAGCCCTGCCTGAGAACTTCCCCCGGCCCCACACGTGACGGCCGCCCTCACGTTTCTGCAGCGGGCCAGCTTTTATTTCGGTTATGGTACTGATTTAACGGCCCGCTTTCCTTTCCCCGCTGGTTTTTCCTCCTCCCCCAAGCCCTTCAGCTCCCGGCCACGCTGCCCGAGGCTGTTTTGGCCGAACGCTTCCCATCCACGCCACTCCCCCCAAGACCCAAATTCCCCACGGGACGCCCGCTCCGAGTGAACCCCGGCACCCCCCCCCCGCCCCCCCCCAGTGTCCCCGGTCCCCCCCATCCCCCCAGTAACCCCCCAGAACCCCACCACCACCAGGTGCTCCCCATACTCCCAGTCCCCCCCATGCCCCTGGTGCTCCCGGTACCCCCACTCCCTCCTAAAACCCCCCGGTGCCCCGGGTCCCCCCCACTACTCCCATCACCCCCAAGGCCCCGTTAGCCCCCAGCCCCCCGAATTCTCCCCATAGCCCCGGTACCCCCAGTCCCCCCCCAAATCCCCCGGTGCTCCGGGTTCCCACCCCTACCCCCAGCACCCCCATGGCCCCATTACCCTCAGGTCCCCCCGGTTCTCCCCATAACCCCCAGTCCCCCTCAAACCCTCCGGTGCCCCGGCTTCCCCCCACTACCCCCAGCACCCCCATTACCCCTCGGTGCCCCCGGTTCTCCCCACACCCCCCCACACCCCCCGGTGCCCCCCACACCCCCGCTAATCCCCGTACCCCAGGTCCCCCCCTACAACTCCCATCACCCCCACGGCCCCGTTACCCCCCGGTTCCCCCCCCCTCACCTTTATTCCCCTGGCCCTTGGGTCTCTGCGGGAAAGAAGAGAGCAGCGCAGCCCGGTGAGCGGGGCCGGGCCGCAGCACGCCGCGGGGAGGCCGCCGCTAGGCCGCAACCGGGCCGCGGCCTCCTCCGGGGGAACGGGTTGGGAGGGATGGCAGAGGGAAGGGGGGATCGGCGAGGCCCCTACCTGCTCCAGGAGGCTGCTGGCCGACATGGCGGCTCCGCGGCGGGGCTGCGGGCGGGGCGGGGCGGGGCAGCGGCGGCTTTGTCCGGGAGCGGGGCTCGGGGCGCGGCCGCCTTGGAGGACTCCGGGCCGGCGAGCGGCGGGGGCTGCTGGGGGGAGACGCTCTAGGCGAGCGGCCCCCTCCTCGCTTACCCTCCCCTCCCTCCCCCCCCCGCCCCCCTTGCCTCCTCTCTCCGGTTCCCCGCGTCTATGGCCCCGGGCCCCCGCGGCCCGCGCCCCCCCGCGCGCGGGCGGGCGCGCCCCCCCCCCCCCCCCGCCCCCCCCCCTCCCCACACACACCCGGCGTCACGCGGCACCGCGCGCGCAGGCACAATGGCGGGAGGGGAGGGGAGGGGGGAGGAGGGGGCGTGGTGCATGACGGGCCGGCGGAGGACCGCGGGGCGGGAGGACTCGGCGCCCCCTGGCGGGAGGGGGGAGCTCTTAAAGGGCCACGCGCCCCGTTAGCGGGGTGTGGGGTTTTGAGGTGAAAAACGGCGGATTTTAGGCCCGGCTCGCCCTCAGGGTAGCAATGCGCTGAGGCTTGCCGCTGTGTGAGCCCCCGCGGTTTGGCTCGCCGCGTATCGTTGCTCCTGGGGGCGTGCAACACCACAAACAGCCCGCCGACACCCCAAAAACAGCCCCCAAAACACCCCCAGCCCCCAAAACAACCCCAAAACCAAACGCAACACCCCCAAAACAGCCCCTAAAACAGCCCCAAAACCAATCCCAACCCCAAAACCACCGCAAATACAGCCCCAAAACCAACCCTAGCCCCAAAACCACCCCCAAAACAGCCCCCAAAACACCCCCAAAACAGTCCCTAAAACTCCTCAAAAAAACAACCCCAACCCCAAAACCAGCCATAAAACCACCCCAAAAACACCCCCAAAAACACTCCAAACCCCCCCCCAAAAACAAACCCAATGGATCTAGAGGTCCAAGCCCCCAGCCCGTGTTTTTGGGGCCGTCAAGCCGCGGCAGGGAGCCCTGAGAGGATTGGGAGCACCGCCACTATGGCTAACGGGGGACAGGAGCAGCCACCGGGGCCAGGCTGCAGAGCCAGGGTGGCTGCCCCAGAACGTGGCCTTGTCCCCCAAAACCTGTCCCCGTCCCCCCCAGCCCAGGCCCAGCTCCTGGGGGGTCTCCGCTAAAAAGCGGCGGTGTCCTGCGCTGCCCCTCATCACCCCGCAAAGAAACCATTCAAGCCCGGTCCGATTTTTTTTTTCCTTTTAATGCAAAAAATAGCCAAACACATCTGCCGTCCCCCTGCCCACCCCCCTCCCCAGGTGTGTTTCCTTTGCTGTTGTTTTTTTGCTTAATATTTCCAGCCAAGCAGCTCCCCCCCCCCCTCCCCAAACCCTCCCAAACCTCCGCAGCTCTCCCGGCTCCCCCCTTTTTTTTTCCCCCCCTCGGGGTGTCCCCGAGGGCAGGAGGGACCCCGGCGGGGCTCTCGTTTACTTCAGCCAGCTCTAATCCTGCGGAGAGATCCTAGGAAGAAAGAAGAAAAAAAAAAAAATAGAAAAATAAAACCACCAGACGAGTAGCGACAAGCAGGGAGCAGCCCCGGCACGCAGTGTAAACGGGAGGCGCCCCCGATCCGGAGTCCGGCTCTCCTGGGAAGCGACAGCACGACATGCTTTGTACACCCCGCCGGCACGCGGGGAGGCTGCGGGACGAAGCTCGAGCTGCTCTTTTTTTTGTTTGTTTTATGCCTTTACGCACCAGGCTGAAGGGATCTCGGAGTCTCCAAGCGGCGGCTGCGGCACCGAGCCCGGCCAGGCGGGGAAAAGGGAAGGGGGAAAAGTGCTGCGGGGAGAGAGCGGGTCCGGGGCTGGGCAGCTGGCGAACGGGCACACGGGAAGGGAGAGTAAAAGAAATATAAAAAAAAATAGAGATATAAAAACCAACTGGTGTGGAGGAGGAGGAGAATACGGACAGCGAAGTTGAGGTTGCTGTCTTCTTCCCCAAAGCAAAAATAATAATTAAAAAAAATAATATCCCAGTTGCGGTGACAGTGAAGAGTCCAGCAGAATTCCCTTCCCTGGGCAAAAAAAAAAATCAAAATACAAATGAGGTACCTGTTCCACCCCATAGCCATCGCTCCTTCCCACAGTCCCATCAAGCTCCAGCCACTGGTTCTTGTCTCTCTGAAATAAAACCGCCCGGGCCGCGGCAGGCCCAGAGGGGAAGCACCATGCCCGGTTCCTCCCGGCCGGGTTGTTCAGCAGAGATCCAGTCTCTCCTCGGCCCTGCAGACAGGCAGGATTGTTCAGTGCTCCACGGAGACGGAGCCTTTTCCAGGTCTCGCGTGTTTCTCCAGCTTTTTTGTTTGTTTAAAAAAAAATTATATATATATATATTTTATATACAGTACAATGAAAATATCCATGGAAACAAATGGGGTGGCCGGTAAGGATGCTTAACCAAAAAGCCCAAAATAAAACGGATTCCCAGCTCTTCCCCAAACTGACGCTCGCCTTCCCCGCTAGTCCTCCAGGACCACAATCTCCACGTTATGGACCTGGTGCTGGTGGTCCTCCACGTCTCCCACCACCTTCTCCTCAGTCCTCAGCTCCGTCTCCAGGATCACCGCCTTGCCCTCCGCCTCGTCCGCGTCCGCCTCGGGGTCCGGCGCCGGGTCGATCTCTATGATGGTCTGCCCGTCGTCCGAGGTGCCCTCCACGGCTTGGATGGTGGAGGTGAGGCCCGACTCCATGGCCACCAGTTCCACGGGGTTGACCACGGCCGCCACGTTGGCCAAGGCGCCGCTGTCCTGCATGGCCGCCGAGCTGAGCAGCGCCAGGCTGGAGGACGGGTGGAGGGTCACCGTGTCGGAGGAGCTGGTCTTGGACGAGGACACCACGGTGGCGTATCGGAAGAGCTGGGAGCCGGACGGCAAGGTGTGGACAGTCACCGGGCTGGAGCCTTGGCTAATGGTGGCCACCGGGATGTTGCCCACGGAGAACTGCTGTCCGACGGGCGCGATAGCGATGGGCGAGATGACGGTGAACTGAGGCTGCTGGATGGGGGTGGAGGGGCTGAGGACGGTGGCGGAGGCCGGGCGTTGCAGCCGGGGTCTCTTGGGGGGTTTGGGGGCGCTGACGGGCATCAGCACCACGTTCTGGATGGTTTGGGACTTCGCTTTCTGGTCCTTGGCGAGTTTCTTCTGCTCCTCCAGCTGCCGCTCCAGGTCTGCAAAGAGAGGGCGTAAGCGGCGGGCGGGTCTGGGAGCTCCCAGGACTCGAGGGCTCCACGAGCAGCCTCTAAAGCCCACGTCTGCAGCAGCAGGACCCCGACCACTCCCTCTAGCATTGCACTCAGGACCAAGCTGTGCCAAGGGAACAGACCCGGGTCCTCGTTTCACAGCCACCTTTGCCAGCGGGCAGTGCTCGCACGAGGAACACGCAGTGCCCTACACCACTCAGCTGCCCTTTATGCCAAAAAAAAAAAAGATGGGAACTTTGCTCCCCGGGTGAAACCTGCCCACAAGGAGAGGACGAAGCCCCTCAGGGCAGCAGGAACAGGTTCCTGAGCCTGGCTGGGTCCTGAGAGCCTTGGACACGTGGGACAGGGATAGGGACAGAACCGCCTGGGGCAGCACAAACGTCTGCCTCGACCCTCGTCCGTGTCAATGCAGGAAGCCAGAGGCAGCGCAGTAATCCTGATTACCCAGGGCAGCAGGGGACTAGGGCAGCCCTGCTAAGAACAGGTCCTACAGGGCGTGGAGAGGAGGGAGCTGAATCCAGGTCGGGTTGTTGGCTTTAGCTCAGGGGAAGCCACATGAGGAGGTGGCTGAAGAAGACCCCAGATGTGGTTCACTGGGGTTACGCTGAGGGAAGGTCGCGTTGGTTCCCAGATCAGCACCGGGACGAGGAGCCGAGGCACCAACTCTACCTGCCAGCGCGTAAAGGAACTGCTCTTCCCCTTGCTCTGTCTGGTTTTTCCTGTTGTCCAGAACCTTCTTGACTGTGTCCATCAGGCCAAATGTGTGAGCAACGTTGTTCAGGACCGCTGCATCTGCAAGGAATGTGCAAAGGGATGAGTGCCTGGTCCCACGGGGGGCAAGGGTCTCCGTCAGGCACTCCGAAGGTGCTGTTATTACACCAAATGTTGTCTTTTGTTTTATATAAAACCATCCCTGTTCTTCCGCAAGGGCTGGCTGACGAGGGCAGACCCAGCTCCCTCATCCTTCTGACATCCCAGAACTAAATAATCCCATTCACATGATAAAGAAAACGAAACAGAGATGTGTCACCCAAGCAGCTCAAAATTGCTGCAAATGAAAGCATAATTTGCAATCACAGAGATACAAACGAGCTCCCCACCTACAAATCATCACCCCATGCTGCTGACAGTGTCATTAACATGCCAGCTCCACTGAAAGCTGTGCAAAATTTCTATTATAATCCACTGACTTCAATCGCTCACAGCTTCCAAAAGCTGCCACCTACCAGACACAAAGATTTGCCAGCCCGAAGTACTTTAGGGGAAAAAAAAAATTAAAAAAAATCCCGGGTAAAACGAAGTTTGTGGTTACACGGGTGTTCTCTCAGCAAGAGCATCGACAAGAAGTGCTCTCAAACCCTGTGCTCGCGGGGCTGAACTGGATTAGGGCACCGATCCAAGGCAAAAATAAGCCTCAGAAAGGGAGGGGAGCTATTTTTAATCCAGATCAGTTCCTTCATCTGGTTCAGCCCCAAAACCAGATTTTTTGGCACAAGCGAGGCCAGAACAAGAGGTGAGGGAGTAGGACTTGTTTACGGTCCACTGCCATGGAAAAAAAAGTGTTTGAGTGGCTGTGATCTGCTCGGAGAATCTGCTCCAACGAGCACCAGGAGCTGGGGACAGTCGCCCCGAGGTCTCGGCACGCGGCTCCTTTTGGAGCATCCTTCCCCACCGCAGGGGCTCCGGCTCACGACCCACCTGTCATCTGGAAGGGAGACTGGCCCAGCCTCTGCTGGACGCCTCTCAGCACTTCTTCTATCTCCTTCTGGATGTTGCACACGACCTCCTCCATCAGCCCCACGTCGGCGATTCCCTTCCAGAACATCAGCGTGTCCTCTGGCGCGGGGAGAGGGAAGAAGGAGTCAACGGGCACGAGCATCAGCGGGCATTTCCCCACAAGAGGACCTTAAAACCTAAGCCGTGTGCAGCAAGAGTAACTTTGCAAGACGACTTCTAATTCAGCCGTTGGGGTGGATGTGACATGCAAAAAAAAACAACAAACCAAACCAAAACCCAAAGAAACAAAAATAGATCCAGGAAGCAAGGTGGCAACAAGCTTTCACGCAGCACCACGACCTCCAAGGCTGCGTTTTGCTGTTTCTCTTCGTCCTCCCGAGACACAGAGCTTAAAATCTTTGAGGAAATTCTGCCTGAGCTTCTCTGTACTGACCCTGGGAGGGAAAGCAAGGCGCCCCAGCCAGAGAAACAGCCCAGAGGGTACTGACACGGGCTGCTAACCACTGATGGTTTCAGCCTAGCTCCAGGCCGGCGGACATTTACGTACTTTAAATAAACTAAAAACCAAACTGCTTACTGTAACTAGCAGCAACTAGTTGCTAGATCTGAGGAACCAGCCCCCAGGCCAGGGCTGAAGCCCCCAGCAGCAGCAGGGAGCTCTGCGAGCCTGGGAAATGCTGGGATGGCCCCGGGGCAGCTCCGCCACTGCCTCTGCTCCTGGGATTTCCATTTTCACATCCTGGCAGGCGGGCAGAGGGGGAGAAGCCACCCGAGGAGCTTACCCGAGATCTCGTCTGTGTCCTTTTTCATGCCTTCCTCAGTGGCCATGGTGACGGCGGCTGTCAGCGCCGAGTTCCACTCGATCCCCTCCTCCATGCTCTCCTCCGACAGCGCGATCTGGGTGATGCTCCCTGCCAGACAGACGGCGTCAGCCCTCCCCGCAGCGCCGGCCCCGAATCCCTGCCTTGCTTTCCGCCCCCTCAGCCCTCCCCGGCTCCCTTCCACTCTCACGGTCAGGTTGGTTTTGCCTGGCTTCTTTAAAGAAAACCAGCTAAGAGCAAATGCTGCTGCTTCTCGCTGGGCTGTGATGGGCTCTGGGGCTTCTGGAGGGAGGACCACGTACCCTCCAAAAACCAAAGCAGAGCTCTGGCCTAAAATTAAAAGAAAGGGATCCGAATAAAGAACTGGGGAGCAAACAAGTCCCAGCCCAGCCACCTTTTCCCCCCTGTGTCATCAGCATCAGAGATGCTCTGATCTCTCAGGAAGCGACACGATCCAGGTCCGTGCTAAACGGAAACAAATCCAACTTGATCCTAATTTTCTGGATCCAGTCTGGGACACCTAAGCCAATGTTCAGCCACTGCAAGGTTTCCTGAGTGACTGTCAAATCATGCCTTCAGCCATCGTGCCCCATCCGCTGACGATGTGGAACAGAGGAAGAGCTCAGCATGCCTGGACCCGTTGGTATTAGCCTTTGTTATAGACCCTCAGGGATCCCCTTGGAGGGATCCCTTCCAAGTGAGCTCCCCTGGCTCCCCAGGCTGCCTCCAGCCCCTGCTGCCCACCCCGAGCTCCCTGCCCAATGCTCTCCGAGAGGACACGGGAAGCACCTTCCTGCCAGAAACCAGGGCAGCCTCCTCAACTGCCCTGCTGCACCCGGGGAGGTGCTGAGCGGTGTGGGAAACCTGATTTAGTAAGCCCAGGGAAGGAGGCAGCGTCAGGAGAAGCCTGAGCCACTGTTATCTGCCTTCTTACCGTCAGCGGAGGTGGGAGTCTGCACCACGCTCTGCTGGCCCGGCACCGGCGCTCGGGCGCTGCTGATCAGCAGGTCGAACTTGGTGCTCCGGCACGTGTTGGTGCAAACCTTGTCGTGCTGGTAGAAGTCGATTTGCCCCGAGTCCATCATCTTCCTGCGCGGGGAGGAGGGAGAGAAGCGGTGCTCAGCTCTAATCTCGGACGGGAGACGAAAGGGAGAGATCCACGGCGGAATACTGCGGCCGTGGGAAGGACGGGGAAAGGGGAACCCAGCGGCACTCTTTGCACAAAACATCTGTGGAGCTTTCAGATGGCACGCACAAACCAACCCCCAGCTTCACGCACACGTCTCCAGCTGGGGACCAGCCCCGTTCCACCTCCACCAAGTACCACGACCCCCAGGTGAGGCCGTTTCCATACAGGATGAGAAATCCTGCCTTGTACACCGGGATCTCTCCCCCACGGGTGCTGCTGGTCAGGTAACGAGCCCCCAGGAGATCTCTGGGGGACTGCAAGGCAGACAGAATGCTCGCTGCGAGTCCTGCAGCTGCAGCGATGAAGCCCTGAGGCCGGGCAGGGCACATACCTCAGCATGATTCCTCCGAGGCGAATGGCTCTCTTCCAGTCCTTTAGGGTTGACTTCCCAGCCAGGTGAACAAAATGCTTCGGGCTGATCAGCTGGTCATTGAACTGGCAAGGAGATAAACACGGGCTCAACAAGGAAGCAACGCTTCAGGAGACTGGCTGAGGACGTAATCGCAGCCAGGCCGGCTCAGCCAAGCCCCCAGTCCTTCCCCAAAAGAGGAGCTGCTTCCCAAACCCCTGCCGGCTCCCAACCCCTCAGCACGGAGCGCTTCCAACCTGGCAGGGACGGTTTGCAGGGTGCCAGTCGGCAGCACTCAAAGCACACAGCCCTAGGCAACGAACAGCCCCGAAGGCTTTTGTACAGGTCGTGAACCAACTCAGCTCCTTGTGTGAGCTGCAGCCACCTCCGAGATCATTTTGGGAGGCTCCCAGCACATCAAAGAGCCTCGCAGCGTCCCGCTGACCCAGGTGGGCACTCGGGCACCCTCCTGCCCTGCCCCAGTGGCCGAGCTCCCGCTCAGGGTCTCAGCAGAGCGCTGTCGCCGCAGCAGCAGCCCGGGGCTCAGCCTCACAGCATCAGCTGCTGCTTTAGCACGTTGTCAAGTGGAAAAAGGTAACGGCAAGATCCCTCTTCTCCATGCAGGCTGCTCAACAAGGAAGTGACAGGAGCGGAATACCAGGACGCCGAGGGAAAGAGACAGGGAAGAAAAGCTCTGGCAGCTCTCACTACGCTTCCCCGCCTGCTTTCAGCTCCAAGCTCCTCGCCGTGTGCCAAACACGGCTCTGCTGCAGGCAGCAACCAAGAGCAGCACCGGAACGTAAGGTGGGTGAGAGGCCTTCCCCTTAACCCCTTCTCCCCATGCTAAAAATGCCAGCATTAACATCCAGCACGCTGCAAAGGTGAAGTCACTCAGCTCCAGGCCAGGGCTCAGACAAAACGCAAGTAAGGAAATGCTGCGGAGGTAAAGGGCCAGACTTAGAGAGTGGAGAAGAAATCTGCTGTGAAAATTCTCTTACCTTGACACACTTGACATTAATTCCCGGACAGACGAACTTCTTCCAGAGCAGGATGGCTTTGCTCTCCCCGCAGGTGATGGGGTAGGCAATCTCGATCTCCTCGTTTGCTTCAATGGTGCTGGGGTCTGAGGAAGAAAAGGCAAAAAATGAAATTTGCCACCCGAGAGGCTCAAATCCTGCCAAGCGCGAGCTGAGAGCTCACAAGCCGAAGACCTACACGCAGGAAACCACAAGAAGGGCCGTCCCGAGCTCAGGACCCGACCTCTTTCAGCCTTCTCCAGTTACTGCTCTAGCAGCAAGACGAAAAAGCAAATCTGCTTTTTAATAGAGCAACACTCAGCTCATCGATTAGGAGAATGTGGGATCGGAAACCCAACACATCTGTGAGGGGGGTCAAGGAGAACAACCCCCACGTTGTGGGAAAAAAATCGAAACATATTGCATAGGTTTCTTGGAGCTCTGGTGTCCCTCTAGCAGAGATCTGCCATCTCCTCAATAGATATTCTGTGCACGTGCCAAGTTTTTGTTGATACTGCCAAAAGACCCGCACCCACGCAGGAAGCGGAACACTAGCTATGATTTAGTGGCAGCACCTAACGAGGGGACGCTTTATGAGCCCTCGTGTTCCTCAGGGAGCACGCGGGGCCAGCCCGCTCAGTCCTCAACCCCAATCTCTACGGGTTTGGATCACCAAGGAACCAGCATCTGATGTTCAGGACCCCGGAGCACGCCCACACCCCGGGGGCAGCACCTGTGGGGGCAAAGCTGGAAGGAAGCCCCCCAAGCCCCCCAAGCCCCCAGCTCGGCAGCAGGCGGCCATGTGGAGGGGGAATAACGCCCCCGCCGAGCAGCGACTCACCGAGCCCTTCTTCCAGCTTGTGTATGGTGTGCGTCTCCACGGCCACCACGGCGGCGCTGGCCTCCGAGCCCTCTTGGTAGATCCTGTTGTGGAAGCGCCCACAGGTAAAGAAACCGCACGCGGCGCGGCGGATTCACAGCCTGGGGTTCAAAATCCCCCTCGTTCCTTTCTCGCCCGTCCTCGAGGGACACGCGTTTTGTTGGACGGATCCAGACACGGATATTTTCCGGCACAAAATCTGACAACGGTCCCAGGAGCAGGCAGAGGCGTTGCCAGCCCTGCCACGGCACCGGCGGCTCCGCAGGACGCGCGTCCCCCAAGCTCTCCCTTTGATTTCTGACACCGGCAGCCCGCCCGCAACAACAGGAAGCGGAGCTCAATGACCCAGGATTTCCCTTCCCTCCTGCGTGACATTCTGCAGCATCGGGGTGACTTCCCCCCCCCCCCTCCCAGCTGATCGGGCAGGGAAGAGCCATTGTCAGGCCTGCAGCAACCCCCCGCAAACATCACCGAGCCGGAGCCGCCACGTTTACACCCCGCAGCTATTCAGGATGAAGCCCCCAGCGGGCGGCTGCTGCTGCTTCGGGGGACCGCGAGGCTTTCCTCCAGCATCCCAACATATTTGGGAGGATAACTAAAAACCCCGGGGGGCTGCGGGCACGAAGGCAGCCTCGCAGGCTGTGTGGCACAGCCCCCCAGGGGGAATCGGCTGCGCTTTGACAAAATCCCACCCGGGGAAGGGTGCGGGGGGGCTTTCGCCCCACGTCCTCCCCACCTGGCGCAGCGACCGGCATCCTGCGGCTCCGCAGGACGGCTCCGGCCCTCGGGAGCCCCGTGCCGGTGCCACACACAAAAGCATCCCTGAATTACACCCGGGGTGGCTTCATCCGGGGGTATTTTCCTCGAATAAAACCTCTGCGCAGCCCCCAGACCCCCCCCCCTCGGTGCCCGACTCACCCCTGCTGCACGGGCTGGAGCTGGAGGATCACTTGGGTCTTGGTATCCTCCGGGTTCTCCCCTTCGTTGCCGTCACTTGGTACAACCACCACATCGCCCACAGGGACGCTCACCTCGGCGTTCGCCATCTCTCACATGAAGCCCGGCGGCGGGGTGCCGGGGCGCTGCAGAGGGCAAGCAGAGGCAGGGCTGCACGGCGGGAGGGGGAAACGCCGCGGCATCGTCCCCCCCGGTCCCGCTGCAGCAAACGGGCTGACGGAGAGGCTCTCGGGCTCCCGAGGTGGCAGCTAGGAGGATTAAATCCACGAGCAGGGAGGAGGCAGGTGCCCGCACGTCCTCCCCGGAGGGGATCGCGCTCCTCGCCTGCCGGCTGTGGTGGCTACGAGCACCTCGTCTCAGCGTGCTCCTAGCGCTGGTTTCAGAGCATTATGGAGGGAAGCAATGAGGGGGTGCTGTCCGCGAAAGCGCGGGATGGAATCGGCCCTGGGTGCGGGATGAAATCGGCCCCAGGATGGACCCGGCCCTGGCCCTGAGGTGGGCTCGGCCCCGGGATGGATTCGGCCCTGGGTGCCAGGCGCTCGGCTCAGGCTCGTCCTCACAGCTCTGAAAACCACCCCGAGCCCCGTCCAGCTCCTGCCTGGGGGTGAAGGAAGGGCCTGGGGGAAGCGGGGGTGAGCGTGGAGGCCGGTGGGACAAGAAAGGACATTGAAGCCAGAACCGGAGTGAGACCAGAACTGGAGTGAGACCAGAGTAAGGCCAGAACCAGAGCAAGGCCAGAGCAGGGGTGAGAGTGGGCTGAGTCAGGATCCGGAGTGAGGCAGGAACCAGAGTGAGACCAGAACAGAGTGAGACCAGAACCAAAGCGAGACCAGAACCGGAGTGACACCAGGATGAGGCCAGAACCAGAGCAATGCCGCCCAAGGGCCGTGGTGCAGGGGGCACCTCCCCGGGCTGGGGGCCACCTCCTTGCCCCCGTCCCCATCCCCTCACCCCCATCCCCTCGCCCCCCACCCACACCCAGTGGGGGCTGCCCAAGCCTGTGGGTGCTGAACCGGGGCGGGGGGCAGTGAGCAGAGCCCGGTGCTGCAGAGCCACGACCCCAACGTGCCCGGGGGGGGCTCCCGGGGTTAACGGGGGCTCGGGGACCGAGCACGGGGCCGGGTGACACCGATGCCCCCCTCGCCCCCCAGGGTTTTGCCCCCCCCCC
>CM021787.1:2318615-2350416 GCA_011076525.1 Nettapus auritus | reverse complement strand
ACACGTAGAGTAAGAGCAAGAAGGCGAAGCAGGGACATGAAAAGGGAAGGAACCGGAGCGGAACCGAATTATACAGCTCTAGACTAAATACAGCAGTTACGACCCCCGCCCCTCTGACGCCCCCGGGCCCTACCCGCTCTCGTCTGTCGTTCACGGCCGGCTGAGGGGCGCCGGAACAGGCGGTTACCGGCGGCCCCGCGCGCAAAAATTGTGCTTCCGAAATCTCTTGATGTCGATTCCGCGGGGGCGGCCGAGGCCCCCCCGTGCCACGCACGGCAGAAGCCCTTTTTAGGGCTGCGCCCCGCGCCGCCGCCTCCGGAAAGCGCCCGAACTCCCTCTAGATCACGGCGAGGCTGCTAATTAACATCACAACAGAAGCGATTCCCCCCTCATTCCTCTTCTTCTCCTCTATTTTCTCCTCCTCCTCTTCATTTATTTTTAAAGATTTTTGCCCTTTTCTCCTCAAAACCCCCCTCTCCGCCGCCGCGCGGCGATATGCAAATCGCGCGGGGCATGACGGGCAGCCTCCCTCCCGCGCACGCGCAGCCCGCTCGGCGGCTCACACGCACGGGGAAGCGCTTCCGGGTCCGGCCCCCGGAAGGGCTCCGGGTGCGCGGCGGAGGGAGCGGAGCCGGCGGCGGGGCCGTGTCCGGCCGCGGGGCATGGGGAGGTACGGGGGGAACCGGGAGGGACCGCGAGGAGACCGGGGGGGCTGGGGAGCGATGAGAGCGGTGCTCCGGTGCCGGTAGCGGAGCCCTGCCGGTGCCCGCTGCCGCCGTGTCTGGTAGCGGGCGGTTGAACGGGAGCCGCGGGGCCCGTTCTGGCACCGGCAGCGGGGGCAGGCCGGTACCGGGAGCTTCCCCGGGGGGGGGGGCTATGGGTATCCGACAGCGTATTTAGCAGTCTGGTGGCCTGAAGGAACGGCCCGACACGGTCACTGACCTCAGAGCCCACCGACAGCTCGCTTCGGGCTCTCTGAAGGTGTTAATTGGGGCCGTGTTAATTGCTTAACGAACCGCAGCGGGTCTTTGAGGCCTCGAGGGGTGCCGGCAGCCCCTCTGCGCTCCCACCGGGGAAGGAAACGTGGCCGAGATCCTGCTCCTGCTCCAGGATCACGGGCGAAGCCTCGGCACCGCGCTGCTCCCAGCCCCGAGCAGCCCCGTGGGAACGGCACCGGCAGCTCCCCGGCCCCCCGAAACCCCCCGGCACCTCGCGGGACAGCGGGTGACACCAGAACCGTCCGCTGTGCCCTTAACAACGGCAGAGAGATGGAAGAGAGGATAGCTTAACGCTGCCATGCTGACGGAGCGGGAAGGCTCGGGGGTGGCCGCTCCACTGCGCCCACGGCAGCGGCGGATGAGATAAAAGACGTCGACACGCGGAGAGCTGTAAGTAAACGGGGGTCGCCTCCAGGCGGCATGCAGGCGTGCGCTGGGACCCCCGTGTCCCGTTGGTTTGGCCTCTGGTGATCGTGCCGGTGCCGCAAGATCGAGAAGTGAACGAGCGAAACGACTTCAGGCTGATGAAGCCCCCGGGATCCTGTGTCGCCCCGGGACCTGCGGGGAAAATCGCCTCCTCCCCTGCGTGGTGGGCGAGGACTGGTTTGGAAACGGGGGGCAAACGGACGCAGCCAGAGCAAAAGCTGAGATGTGTGAAGGAAACGTGCCTGGTGCTGAGCTCCTCGCCCAGAAACGATGTCGGGGTGAGCATTTGGGACGTTTGGTTAAACCGGAGCGAGCTGGAAAGTTGCTGAGAGCCCGACGGGGCTTGGTTGTGATGTGAACTCTTGAGGAGGCTCCAGGACGCAGCACTAAGGCAGCCCTGGCTGAGCGTGAGTGCCGCCTTGCTTTTCGGTGCGGATTAATCCCAAGTAACCAGGCTTGCTCGGAGGAGAGGAAGGCACCAGCAGGTGGCTGGTTCGTTACGTGGACGTGCCTCGGAGCTGCTAAACGACCCGGCGGCGTGGGGATAACGGCACGGCCGTGCGCAGGCTGTGCCCGAGTCGGGGCCTTGCGGAGGACGAAGACCTGAACGCTGCGGTGCTGAGCGCTTCTGGCTGCGTTTGTGGGCTCAGTCTCGGCTCTGATCACGGCCTCGCCTTCGTGGGACGAGCAGCGTGCGTGCACACAGCCCCGACGTGGGCCAGGGGCAACGCGAGCGGGATGCAGGAGCAGCAAGGCTTGGGCTTCTCGTGGCAAACTCCTCACAGAGCGGGGAACGTTTCCTCTTCTTCTTCCTCCTGCCTTCTTTTTGGGTCCGAACAGACCCGATCCATGAACCTCTGGGCCCTCCAGGACGCCGTGGCTTCCTGTGGGCAAGGCCCAAAGCGCCCCTTTGCGTTCTGTCTGCTAACTCCCCCAATTCTGTTTCTTCCTCCAGCTGATTGGGTCGGGTCCCCACAACCCCAAGGAGCGGCAGGACCTGGACAAGCTTTATGATCTCAAAGCTAAAGCCCAGCAGATTATGAACCAGTTTGGCCCTTCTACCCTCATCAACCTCTCCAACTTCTCCTCGATAAAGCCAGAACCGGCCAGCACCCCCCCGCAGAGCTCCATGGCCAACAGCACCACCGTGGCCAAGATGCCGGGGACGCCCAGCGGAGGAGGGCGGCTCAGTCCCGAAAGCAACCAGGTAACTGCAGCCCCGGCGCGAGGAGAGCAGGGGAAGGAGCTCAGAGCTGCCTGGAGCTTCACCCCTCTCCTCCAGTTACTAACAGAAACCTGATACCCCTTCAAGCATCGCTTACGGCCCCGAGTGAGCAAACGCCTTCGAGTTCCCTTAGAAACACCGAAGGTGATTCATTAGGGCAGTGGGAATGCTTCCTTCGTGTCCTGAGCACAGATTTAGGCACTGAAATGCTGCTTGGCTTTGCCTTTTAAGACTTCTCCTTGTGCCTTTGTCCTCTCGCCAGCAGCCGCTGGCATTTTTGTCCCAGCGTAGCGCAGGAGATTTACCTCTCCTGGTGTGCTGCGCTCTGCTTTCGGTTCGGAGCAAGCACTCATGCTCAAAAACGACTCCTTAACACCCGGCGCGTCTCATCTCTGCCATTCCGGGCCCGTACGGTGTGTCAACGTGTGTCCCTCGAGGCGAGGGGGCAGCTGCTTTGCCGAAGGAGCAGCGAATAATTCTTCTCTCTCCCTCTCAGGTTTTAACCAAGAAGAAGCTGCAGGACCTGGTGCGCGAGGTGGACCCGAACGAGCAGCTGGATGAAGACGTGGAGGAGGTGGGTGCCGAAGCCGTGGCGGGGGCTGCACGAAGAGCTGATGGACGACTTCTCACGGACCAGTGGCCCTTTGTCCCGGGCGGGGGGGTGGTTGGTTCGTGTTCCGCGGCCGTACGCTCCAGCCAGCCGTGTCCGTCTGCTTCCCGGTGCTGAGGAAGGTTTTAAAGAGCAGCAACCGTAGCGTACGCCTTTGAAACGTTACCTTCTGAGGGCTCGTTGTCGTGTTTTCCGCCTCGTTTCAGCTGCTCGGCGCTGACGGGGCTGGTTGTTGTCCTTGTTCCGTGACAGATGCTGCTGCAGATCGCCGACGATTTCATTGAGAGCGTGGTGACGGCTGCCTGCCAGCTGGCGCGGCATCGCAAGTCCAACACCCTGGAGGTGAAGGACGTCCAGCTGCACCTCGGTAAGGAACCTGCCCCCACCAGACAGCTGGGAACGTGCCTGCGGCCACGGCGTTGGGGTGGAAAACCCACGAGCAGCTGCAGATTTACTCATTGCCACCGGATAACACCCTCCTCGGCGGGGAATAAGCGGGGTGCCTGCCCCAGCCTCGTCCTCTCCGAGTTTTGTTGGCGCTTGTGCAGTCTGTAGCTGCCCATCAGCCTCCGTTGGGGGTCCCAAGCACATCCTCAGCGTGCTTTAATGCTGTGCAGCCCCCCCGAGAGGCTTTTATAGCTGGTCCCAGGGTGACTGTCACACGTTTGTGTGTAGCACCGGCCGCAGGCGCTGCGTGAGTGCCGAGGGGGCTCCTCGTGCGGCTGGGGAGGAGCGCGCTGATCCGTGCTCTCTTTTCCAGAGCGTCAGTGGAACATGTGGATCCCAGGCTTCGGTTCTGAAGAAATCAGACCCTACAAAAAAGCCTGCACTACAGAAGCTCACAAACAGGTAAGGCGCCCTCGGGAACACCCCGGCAGTCGCGTGGTAGAGGCCGGCTGTGCGTTGGCAGCGCTCTCCCTCTGAAGGGCGGCCCAGGTTGGAAGGGTTAAAAAGCGACCGAGAGCCGCAGGCGGCAGCTCCTCAGCTGTCCCCTCGCACATCTGGAGCCCCAAAGGGAGCGAGGACGCCCTGCAAACTCCTCGGGCTCGGCAGGAAATCCGTACCCACGTGCGGAGGGTTGAATTCCCGCGTGGCCCCCTGCACCACCTCCCTGCACCTGCGCTTCGAGCCCCTGAGAGTCTTTTGCTTGCAGATCTGCAGACGCCGGAGGAATAATTGTAGGTCTGCGGAGGCGTCGCCTCCCCAGGCCTGGGGCTTCCTCCCTAGAACTCTACAGAAGGGCTGGAGGAGGCAGAAACACCACTGAGGTGCCCTGAGGGACCGCCTGAGCCAAGCCCTGCGGCTGCTTCCGTCTGGGACTCTGCCTGCCTGCGAGTAACCGCAGCCCCGCGTGCCGCAGCGTCCCGGGAGGCTCCACGCCGATTTTCGGTGCTTTTTGGCAGATTTTGGCTCGGGTTCCTCAGGATTTTTTTCTGCCTGCAGCCCAAGGCAGCGCTGGGCTGTGCTGTGAGCGATGACTGCCTGGTGTGCACGCAGCTCTCTGGGTTTCCAGCGCTGGGCAGCTCCGTTTTCCCCCCTGAATTTTGCTTTAACTGACTCGGGGGATGGATTCCAAGTGGAAGGTCAGGCTCGGGGAAGGAGGTGCCCCGCAGGAGCCGTTCAGGAGCAGGGATTTTATTGCAGCTCCCCTCCTGAAGGTGGGCTTTGGGCTCATCCAACCGCCCCCAGGGTGCTGAGCAGGTGAGCGCGGGCGCTTCCTTCTCTGGCTCCGGCTGGGACCTCTCTGAGATTCAAATGGACCCGAAAGACCTGTGTGGAAACGAGTCGGGCGGTGTCCTGAGAGAACCCGGGATCGTGCTGTTCCTGCCCGGCCGCCTTTCCAGGAGCTTTGCAGTCTGGGACCGGCTTCCCACGTTTTTCTCTTTCTCGTTGCAGAGAATGGCGCTGATTCGCAAAACTACCAAGAAATAGCCCCTGGGAAGAGCCGGGAGATGACGCCAGTGCTTTTTGGGATATCTGCCTCTCCAACTGAAGCCTCCACGATGCCATCCATGGGATATTTTTTTTAATGCTTTACAGAGAAGCATATATTTTTTATTAACGGTGCAGCAATATCTGACTTGACGAGATCTGCCAAAAACGTTCTACGCCCCCGTCCTCATTCCCTGTAAGAGCGCAACATATCTCAAAAACAAAGACTTTTATTTGTGACTTGAAAGTGGTTTATCGTCTAAGTGATTATCCAAGGGACAGAGCATTTGATCTTGTGTGGGACAGTATTAGAAGCATCTGTAGAGGTTTTTGTTTCCTCCTTCCTGCCCCTACCTGCTCCAGTACTTTGTAATGTCAGTGTTTATATAAATACTTGCGTTTGTTTTACATGAATAAAGAAATTATTAATCTAAAGCCCTGGCACAGGCTTGTGCTCTTCAGCCGGCGTGCAGAGGAACTGCCGGGGAGGTAACCAGCAGGTTAGTTTGTTTTCCACGTGTGGTGCTGGTTCCGGGAGAGCTTTCCTGGGCTTTAAAGGGAGCGGAAGGCTTTGCCTGGGCTCTAGGGCAGGCACCTTGCCCCCTGCCTTGGGCTCCTTGCGTCCAACTTGGACACCGGCACCGTTAGTTCGTGGTGGCTGAGGACGGGAAATGAAGGGGAGAAGCTGCTCCCGCATCGCTGCGGGGCACGGAGCTGCTCAGCACCACGCAGCCGGGCAGAGCCCAGTGGGCTGGATGGCACCAGAGGGTCGGGGTCGGTCCTGGAGCTGTGCTGCTGAGAGCTTTGGGACCTGAGGGCACGGGGAGGGCTGCGGTTCCTGTTTGGGTGTGGAGTGAGATTTGTAGGAGAGACAACAGGAACGGTGAACGCTGCCCCTGTGCTCCCGCTCCCATCACCAGCCTCGGCCCCAACCGCCTCCCCTTCCCCAGGAAGACACAGGCAGGCAGCGAGGTGACCACGGGGTGTTTAATGCGCCCTGGCTGCCCGATTCCTGCTTCACCTCTCGCACACCAACACAACCCAGCGGCTCGGAGCCCCCGGCCCTAGCACGAGCACTTCTTCCTCTTCTCCTCCTTCTCGGCCGCGTGAGCCGGGAGCGGCGGGGGCAGCGGGACGCCGCTCTTCACCCCGTCCCACGCCTCGCAGGGGGCGAGCAGCCCGCTCTGCAGCGCCCGGTAGATGGCCAGCGTCAACATCTGGAAGGCCTGGGCCACGTTGCTGGCGTCCTTGGCCGAGGTCTCGACGTACTGTGCACCCAGCGAAGCCGCCAGCCGCTCGGCCTCCCTCCTGCCCACCCTGCGCTCGGCCGCCAGGTCGCTCTTGTGGCCCACCAGCAGGAAGACGACGCGGAAGGGCTGCACCGTGTCCGTCACCTCGCGGTGCCACCGCCGGACGCTCTCGAAGGACGCGCGGTTGGTGAGGTCGAAGAGCAGCATCCCCCCGGCCGAGTTGCGGTAATAGGAGCGGGTCACGGACCTTGGGGCGCGAGCAGAAGCGGGGTGAGCGGCGCCGGGGGCTCCCCTGTGTGGTTCCCCCAGGGGAGGCGTCTCCCCTCCTGTCCCTGCACCTCCCCTGAGCATCCTCAGCCCAGCTCCTGCCCCGGGGAAGCAGCGCAGGGCTCTCGAGGCACCGTAAGGCTGAGGAGAACCTTTTGCTGTACCAATGGCTCTGTCCCCTGGTGCGATCCCGTCCCCGGCAGTGGGGCATGGAGGCGCCCAACACCATGGGGAAGCTGCTTTGCCCTGCTCCCAACAGCAGCACCCCATTCCCACCTCGTTTTGGGGTCTCAAAGCCCCTTTGGAGCTCAATCCAGGCCTTACGAGGCAGCCCCAAGGGCTCCTTGTCATCGGGCAGCACACAGCCCTTACCCAAGCAGCCCCCAGGGCCGAGCTCACATCCCGCCACCCCAAACCTGTTTCCCGATGCCTCCCCACGGCCGGATCCGGACCCACCTGAACCTCTCCTGCCCGGCCGTGTCCCAGAACTGCAGCTTGACGCGGAGCCCCGGCTCCAGCTCCACGAACTGCACGTAGAAATCCACCCCCACCGTCTGGTTGACGGCGTCCAGGAAAACGCCCTCGGTGTAACGCCGCAGCAGCGAGGATTTGCCCACCGTGGAGTCCCCCAGCATGATCACCCGGAACTGGTAGTGCCACCGCGGCTCCATGGGCGCTCGGCGTGCTCGGGCAGGGTGCTGCCGCTCCTCCCGCTGTGCCCGGGGCAAGGGAGGCGTTCCCGGCCCGGCATGGGGTGCTGGGTGCCGGGGGTGGGTTTCTGGGGGGGGGTCCCTTCACCTCCTTTTATTTTGCTCCTCTCCATCTGGCTGGAGGCAGAGGGGGATATTGGTGGGGTGGGGGTGACCCCCCTGCAGTGCCCCTCTCCCCATCACAGAGGCAGGGCTCCACGCCGGTGCGCCGGCACTGGGAAGAGCTTTTTTAATGCGGAAGGCATCTGGTTTATTAAAAACACCCCTGGAGGGGGGGGGGATTGTTGTTTTCACAGCCCCCAAAGCAAAGCTGGAAGCACAAAACAACGTGGGCACACAGACCCAGGACCCCCCTGGGGAGTGGGCTCTGGGCAACGAGCAGGGCAGCGGCTCCCCAGCTCCAGCCCCGTTTCTGGGGGGGGTCCCGTCTCCATCCCCTCCCCATCAGCACCAGCAGCGCCCCTGGGGCTCTCCCCGCACCGGGGGCCGGGGGCGGCTGGGGCTGGGGATGAGCCTGACGGCGCCGCAGCCCTGGGGGGGAGCGAGGGCCCCGCGGCCCAGCGCCCGCAGGATGCCCCTCGCCAGCGTCTCGAAGGCCAGCTCCACGTTGAGGTTGCTGCGGGCCGAGGTCTCCACGAAGGCCATGCCCAGGGAGGCCGCCAGGCGCCCGGCCTCCTCGGCCGACACGGCTCGCTCGGCCGCCAGGTCGCTCTTGTGGCCCACCAGGACGAAGGCGGTGGCGCGGTCGCCGGCGGCCTCGCGGTACCACTCGGGGACGCGCTCGAAGGACGCCCGGTTGGTGAGGTCGAAGACCAGCAGCACGCCCGCGGCGCTCCGGTAGAAGGACCTGGTGATGGACCTGGGCACGGCGGGGACGGGGGTGCTGAGCACCCCTTGTGCCTGCACCGGGCCCAACGGGGACGGGGGACATCCCCCAGCGTCCCAAAAGGCTCCCGGGGATGGGGCAGAGCAGGACCCCTGGTGAACCCGGCCCTTTCGCAGCCCGTTTGAGCCTCCTCGGCTGTCTGCAGGCTGATGCAATCAGGGAGGCGATCGCCCAGCCTCAGCCCGGTCCCCTCGGCTGCCCCCCAGGCCCAGCTGTGGCTTCGCTGCCGGCTCAGCAAGGAACCGCCACGGCCCCAGAAAGCGTCACCGCCGCGGCGAGCCCTCGCTGCCCGTCCCCCTCGGCCTTTCCCAACGGGGACTTTGCACCCGCTGCAGCCTCCTCGAGCGAAACCCGAAGCAAAACACCGCAGACCCCGGGCACCGGGACGGGGGACGCGCCTCTCGGAGGGGGCTGCTGGGGTGAGAACGTCCCAGGATCCGTCTCTGGGTGCGTTTTGGGGGTAGTCTTGTTCCCAGGGACCCCAGCTGGGTCCCCATCCCCACCTTACCTGAACCTCTCCTGGCCGGCTGTGTCCCACAGCTGCAGCTTGGCCTTGCCGGCGGGCGGCAGCGGGACGGTGCGGCTGTAGAAATCCACGCCGACGGTGGGGCAGGGGACGGCCCCCCCCGGCCCCTCCGCGTAGCAGCGCAGCAGCGACGACTTCCCCACGGCCGCGTCCCCCAGCACGATGACGCGGAACTGGTAGTGGTCCCCCGCGTCGGGGACACCGGGGGGACCCGCTGCCGTCCCCATGCCAGCGGCTGGGCTGGGGGAGAAGAGATCCGTCGGCCCCAGGCTGGATGGATCCTGGCCCCTGGGGGTTTTGTTGTGTTGGTGGGACCGGGGCCAGGTCTCCACCCTTGTCCCCACCCCGCAGCGTTGGCCCTGGGGACAGGGACGGAGCCGTCCTGTCCTCGCACCCACCCAGGTGGACAAACAAAGCGGAGGAGGAGGAGGGAGAAGCTGCCGGCCCTGTCCTCGCTGTGAGCAGCCCCAGGGGCACAGCCCAGAGGTGTTTGGATGTTGGCTCCCTGCGGCTGGCCTTGTCACCCACCACCAAGAACAGCCCAGAGCTGCGGGCAGGAGCTGAGACAGTGCCCCAGGAAAGGGACCCCAGGGATGGGCTGAGGGGCTGGAGACTCTCCTGTACCCCCAGTGCTCTCCCCGAGCAGCTCGGGTCCCTCACACCACCCCCAGCACCAGGTCCCTGCTGCCCTCCTGTTGCTGGCTGTTCAGGGACAGGAACAACTCTGTTTTCTCCCCCAAACTGCACACAACCAGAGGCAGCAGGTCCCCAGCACTGCCTTCTGCTGGCACCTTTGCTGTGTTGCCTTGTAACAGGCGGCTCCCTCCCCTCGGGCACCCCAGGAGCCGCAGGACAGGAGAGCAAAGCCCAGCTCCTGCCGCACACAGCGCTGCTGCCTCAGCTCCCCTGGGCCTTCACCTTCTACACCCAGAGGTGTTCTGAGGGGCCCTGAGTTGTGCTCCCCTGCACCACACCGGGTTAAGGGCACTCAGCAGGCATCCCAAACCCCCGACACAACAAACAGACACAGAGGAAGCTCCAAGTGACCGCCTTTATTCACCCCCAATATTCCACACATTCTCAACTATTCACCTATTTTAAGCGTTTCAAACATTCCAGATCCCGCCAACAAAGCTCCGTCTGCAAAAATTCCACAGAAGGGATCGTTCTTCCACAGCGAGCACACGAACGGCAGCTTCAGCAGCACCCAGACCCCACCAGGTCCCCGCTGCCCGCGGTGCTCAGCGATGGGTGCGCAGCAGCAGCTCTCCCACCTGGGGGAGCTCACAGATCACCGAGGAGCCGGGATCCCGGTACACGCAACAGGAGCAGGATACTGGAGCCCGAGACACCGAAACCCTCGCTCAGATCCTCGTTCCATTTACACCTGGAGAGGGAAGAAAAAGCCCAGTGAGAAGGAAGCTCAGCCTGACACAGCGCACGGGGTTCAGCTCCTGCTGGAGCCTGGCCTCAGCCCCATATCCGCAGGATTCATCCAGCAGTCTCCCAAAGGCATCATCACCGACCAGGCTGTGCTCAGAGGACGGCAAGCGCAGTCAAGATCCTGCTAAAAACCACCAAACGTCCGCAGATCGCTCACAAAGCCACTTACCCAATCCACTTCCCATTTCCCTCATGATTTCAGTCTTCAGCAAACCGAATCCCTTCATTGGGGAGAGGGGCTCACGGGCTCTCAGCCTCTTCCACTAAGGAAGTAATTCCTGAAAGAGACAATGGAGCCACAGGTAGGCACCTCAAGTTGGTCGGCTGCTGTGTGCAGAAAACCAATGCTTCAAATCCAGTTCAAGTAAACACCAGCCCAGAAACCCTCACTGCATCTCCGGTCTCTACGCCAGACACGTTTCCTCAGCCTCCCGACTTCCATTCCCACCCCAGCCCTGCCAGGGGAACAAGCTGACGCAGACTGTCACCAAACTGGCCCCTCTCAGAGCTGGGCTGGACCAGCAAAAAGGTAAAGGCCAGTTTGAATTTTCCTTTTCCTCCTTTTTCGACCACAAGACCGGTATTCAGATCTGATGGGAAAGGGATCCGGAGGGACAGGCTGCCGAGCTGACACGGGCACTCGCTCTCACCTCGTGTCCATCCCGGCAGGCAGGCCATCAGCTGGGCGAGCTCGGAAACATCAAGGAACCCTGGAACACATTGCGACAACACCCTGAGTCAGCAACAGGCTGCACACACCGCAGCGCCTACACAGCCAGCCCACAAACCGAAGCCCCTGTGAGGGGGAAGCCCCCTCAAAAATATATAGGAGGGGCGAGTGACAGCAACAGGCAGAAGAGGCCCAGCAGTCAAAGACCTTCCTCTTGCTCTCGCATGTTGTTGGAGACCTGCGGCTACTTCAGAGCCACAGCTCTTGGATGAACATGCGGAGGTGAAAACCGACCTGTTTTGGCAAAGCCTGCTACAGCTGGAGAGAAGCGGCAGAGGCATCAAAAGCAAAGCCACCTACTGGCTTTGGGTCAAATCTGATCCTCAGTTCTGCCACTGGGATGCTGGAGAAATCCTCCTTCTACGCTGTGATTGTTATAAGAGCAGGAAATGAGGGGAGTTCACAGTCCTTAACGACTGGAGGGAATATTTTAACAGGCCCACCAGTGGGGAAATCCTCCCCTGCAGGGTCCCAAAGGAACAAGCCTGGCAAGGGATCCAAGGATCCTCCTGCAGGGGATCTGCAGTGCCTGAGCAGGAACCGCCTTCAGAAATATCCGCGAGCGGAGGGCTGGGGAGCGCTGCTGCCCTGAGGAAGGGAGGCAGCGAGCCCTGCTCCCAGCATCAGGGTCAGGATTCAGGGTCAGGATCACACCGCTCACCTCCAGGCACTTCAGGGCCACCTCCCACGGCGGGGCAACACCAGGGACCGCAGCAGTCTCGATCTCCATGTAGTTTCTTATGGAGAAAAAAAAGAAACATTTTAAAGCAGAGCAGCAGCAACACCCCTCACGCCTCCCCTTCCCCCCTGGAGCACCCCCCTCCCTCTCAGGCCTTGTATTTCCCCCTAATGTTGCCAGGCAGCTACGGAGGCTCCAACTGCTCGGCGACCGTCGAGGAAAACGGGTGGCTCTGGGCTCCTTTTTGACTGCATCTGCCACAGAACCGAGGCAGAGGCAGCTTCGATAGGGCCGGGCAGGCTCCAGCCCCCTTCTCTCCCCCACCCCGGCCCGGTTTTTACCTCACCCAGGGGCAGGGAGGCGGCCATGTCGCCCCGCAGCCGCGCCGCCCGCCATCCGAGCGCCCCCAGCCGCCGCCGCCCGGTAGCCGAGCCCCCGAGGCACCGATGCGGCGGGCCCGGGTGGAGGAAAAGCGCCGGGAGCGGGCGGATGGCGGCGGATGGCGCCCGGGCCGCAACCGTCACGCCCGCCGCCATTACAAGGAGAGGGCGAAGGCGGGCGGCCGCGGGCCTTTTATAGGGGGAGAGCGCGGGCGCTGATTGGCTGCTGCGGCCTTGCCCTGCCGCGGCGCCTGCTGGGAATTGTAGTCCGGGCAGCGCCCCCCATCCCGCCGCCATGACAGGCCCTGCTGCTCCCCCAAATCAACGTGTCCTCCATCGGCAGCAGCCGGGCGGGAAGGGGGAAATCTCACCCCAGCGCTGCAGGACCTGTGTTTGCAACCCCTTAACTCGCACAGGGGGCGAGCTGTGCTGTGCCACCCACCTCCTACACGACCCCCCAGCTCCCTGGCACCAACACCACAAATTTCTGCCTCCTCCACCCCGTGAGGCGTGTGCCAGGGGTTGCTCGTTGAAAGGTGAAGCAGCCGCTGCATTGCTCCTGCTCCATCTTTCTGGAAGGCTGGGGGAACACCCCACCCTCGGGGAATGGAAGAAAAGGTTCTTGGAAGCAAGAGTCTATCTATCTGCCAAGGCAATCCCTCTGTCACATTCCTGGCTCGGAATCTGTAATTAGTGGAAAGGATTTAAAATGAGAGCACCTACCTGCTGGTTGGAAGGGACTGATGAAGTTTGTGCTGATACCGATGCTGAAGGCACAGCCACCATGAGAAATCCGGTCGAAAAGCTGGATCTTAAAGCGAAAGCTTTGCGTCCTGCCCCTGAGCCCTGGAAAAAGAGCAAAAAAGACGACAGAGAACAAAAGTTAGGTTTTTAACCTGTTCTGAGCAAAATCCACAGCTCAGAAATTCACATCGCCCTTTCAAACTGGTAACCTCGCACTACAAACATGCCAGATTACTGGCAAAATAAGCCTGGCACCCATTTAAAGCAGAAGTCTGGAAATGAGCCCCAAACCTTCCGTGAGCAAACTCTTCTAAAAACAGTCCTTGTCAAAGCTGCTGGGACAGGCTACGAGCAGGTGGCCCCATCGTCCACAGCCCCTGCAGCTGTTCTAAGTCACAAGGCATTCCCTGGGGGCCCAAATCCTTCCTGGGACAACAGCTCATGAAAACTGAAGCTAGAAACTTCCCTCTCAAATCCTATGGCATGAGAGAAACTGGGAGTTCATTGTAGAAAAATAAAAAATAAGAAAGTAAAGTGTTTGAGAAGTAAATGGGGAAAATCCCCAAAGATCAATATGAAATCCAGACATTGCTCAGTAGACCTCAGCTCATTACGGTCTGAGCAAGAGGATAGATGGAGGAAAAAAGCAGAGCAGTGAAAATCCTGCTGCAGTACTCGACTGTACGGTCAGGAAGGCCCCGATGGAACCTCCACTTGTGGTCTGGAGCCTTACATCAACCTGCAGGGGGAGAGCAGGTGCTGGAAGAGGCTGCAGCTCCTTCACTGGACACCTGGGAGCAGAGAAACTCTATAAAAAAGCAAGCACAAAGCACTGGTGCAGTTGGCTTGCTGGTCCTGAGCGCCGAGGGACAAGACAAGCCCTGGTCGTGCACAGCTCTCAATGTGCAGCATTTTAACTGCTTTATCTGCAGCAGCAGCATGATACTGGCTGAGAGAAATGGAGCACGTACCAAGCAGTACCCTCAAAGCCCCCCTTACAACACTTACCACACCTGTTAAAACCACCTGGACTGGGAAATGACTGCTAAGAAAGAAAAGAGCAGTGAAACTTGCTGAAAAAAGGAGATGTCTACTGAAGAAATGTTCTGGGCAACCAAAAAGGTAAAGAAAACTTTGTCAGTGATTTTTTTTTTCTGAGTTAGTTGTATCCGTTTTCAAATGTAGGTATTGCGTTTAAAACGTGCAGCCCATCCTGTCATAAAATTCATTTTGTGTCTAAGTAAATCCCAAGTTAAATCCAGAAACTGGAGTATCCAGGATGGTTTAGAAGCGCCGCTGGGAGATAGCTGGTCTGGAAGGTAAAAATTCCCCCCTGATCTCATTTAGCAGAAGCTGGGGATTAGCAAGGCAGTAATAAGGAAACCAACAGCACTTAAAGATCAGAGTAAAACGTCTCCGTTTCTCAAAAGGAATTCCGAAGGATCCAAAGGGTGCTCAGCACTTCTTGGCAGCGTGCGCGACACGAACCTGCCTCCTGAAACTGGCCCAAAAAACAGGGATCTTCCCTAGGCAGGCACAGAGAAAACATCACGGCAGATGCCTGGTCAGACCCCGTAGCTTGCACACGCTTGTTAACCAAGAGGTTTCACGCCCCTCGCCTTCACACCACTGGAAGCCGGTCAGAATTTCCCCCAGGCCATCCCCGATGCTGGCTTTTAATTAACCACGCGGTAATGGCAACAGGATACCCTGCAAGCCTGGCAGCTTATGGTTTGGCAATCGCCACTCAGTGCCCGGGCAGGAGTAACACCCACCTCTGTGCAGCTCCACGGCTGGCTGAAGTTTTTCCAGTCTCCGTGACTCAAATTGTCATCCGAGAGCCCCTGCAATTTAAAGAATCATCTGCATTGGATCATCGCAGCTCAGCCAAGTAACGTCATAAGGATGTTTAAGTCACTTTTGTAAGCCTGAGTGAATGCTGCACGCTGAAAGGTGGAATACTTCGGAATCTAAATCACAGATTTTGATGCAATTTACAAGAATTACGTAATCTCCGTGAGCTGTGCTATCGGATTCCTTGCCTTTAGCACATAAAGATAAAAGAATTTACCTTACTACGTGGAGTCCTCATCTTTCATCTCTCATTACACCAAGTGGTAATTAGTCAGGGCTTTTCCTGTAGCCATCCGCAAGAAACGCAATCCCACACTCTGTTTAACTTGGGTTCCAAACCAAACCCTACAGATGCAGGTGACTGGCTGCTTTGTAGCTCCACATAAAAGTCTCCTCTGTGCTCCAGGTGCTGCAACGATGGCCGGGAGCTGAAAACGAACGTGGAGATGGATAAGTGATACACGAAAAAAACAGCGCAGAGAGATTACCGGCTCAACAGAACATTGGCTGAGAGTCGCAAACAACCCCAAAAGGCTGGCAGGGCTGATTAAACCCTCACGCCTACAAAGTAACGCGAGGGAGGATGCTTTCTCATCTCACCAGCCTGGTGCTGCACCTCTCCCATCCGTAACAAGCTAGGGAGAGGAAACTGCTCTCCTGTCGCACTCACCCCACTTCCCTGGGTGGGGGAGCAGTTCGATTTTACCCGTCTCTCCAGGGTAACTCCCAGCTTTGATAGACAGCTGTAAGAATTTGATTTCCTCTCCTAATACCCCGGGCTTTTCCTGACCCCCTTCCCAGTTGCTCGGGGCTGCCTCTCCCTTCCTCAGCCAGCAAAGAGGGATCGGCCTCACGCATTAAGGGAAGGTGGCCCAAACACTCCCATCAACCTCCTTCCTAAAAAGAAATGCACGAGCTGTTTTAAGCCCTGTAGCACCCTTCAAGAGGCCTCAGTGGGTAATCTCTGTGGGCCTCTGTACTCCCAAATTGTTCTCCCCACAGGGACCCGAGGGCATCAGAGCTATCCTGGATGCCACTGATGGATCAGACCACTACCAACTTTCTTTCCGTGACAAAACCAGAAGACAGCAAAACGATTTTGCCCCATGGTCACTGTGAGGGGTACTACTCTGCGATAACCTGTCCCACTGTGCTTTAGACAGCGCTGCTTCCCTTCGTCCTCCGTGTCCTGCAAATATCGGGTCTGTGACAGCCGTCAGGCAGCAGCGTTGCTCATGAAGCTCAGACGGATGTGGCTTATCCATCCACGAGGGAGTATTAAACAGGACAGCAATGCCTGCCAGCCCCAGAACAGCAACACACGTTCCTATTGATAAAGTCAGCGTGGCTTCAGGTCACCTCCTGCAGCGAATGAGGAAGGCAGCTTTATAAAAGCTGAAGTTTGGGGGGATAGAGAACAGCAGGTCAAAAAGGGAACGAAGGGCACACAGAGCAGCACTCCTGCAGCACAGTAACAGAATGATCTAGAAAGCTGTAGCTGCAGAACACAAAAACCTTCTTTACATCACCTCCACGACGCCACTCTGTTGGGCAGACACTTTCCAAGTGGGGCGTCGTTCTGTTCAGTGCCCAGCACCGCCGCCCAGCCACATCCGAAGCAAAAAGCGCTCTGCTCTCTTCCACCTCGCCGCTGCCTTTGGAACACTGCGCTGGGAACGTTCATGTCCTTAAATTCAGAGTAACTCAAGGTTAGGACACTGGTAACAGCCCACAGCAGTCAAAAGCACAGCAGGAGGAAAAAATCCACAGCCGGTGAGAACGCAGGGGTCCAGCAGCCCTCTTAGCCCCTGTTCAGAAGTTTGCTTAATCCGGCGTACGTTACCATCACCCTCGTATCCACGGTACGTTTACCATTGCAGTTGATAAAAAGACCACAGACTGACAAATATATCATAATTATGGACACAAACAAAGGCGTAGTAGAAGTAGGTTTTATGAAAGTATTTAAATTTTGTGGCAAATCTCTGCATCAACATGGGGAGGGAGGCAACTTAGTGCTTTGCAGTAGCAGTTTCAGTTACCCAACTATTTCTTGGATAGACATTTATTACAGGTAGTTTATCTGTTCCTGTTTCTCAAAGAGTTTAAGGCACAAAAGCCTGAAAAGGGCTTATAACACATACATAAGTGCTATCATTTTCGCCGTCACCTCACGCAACATCATATTAGCTTAAATATATTGCTCGTCCATCCAGCTTATACAACATCCAGTAGAAAAATGCTTTCCAAGTTAGCAACAATTTGTTGCACAAAATATAGATTGCTCTGACCCGTTTTTTTTTTTTTGCTGCAAGATCTTCAGTTTCACCACATACACTCTGACAAGACAGTGGAAGACGCTGTGAAACCTTAACATCATCATGAGACCACCCAGGCCCGTCCACAATGAAAAAGGCATGGTACACAGAGTAACATTTAAACAAGGCTGTCGGTAAAAGCGTTTCAAACTGCTTGACTGGTGAGGAATTATTTCCTCACACGTAGGCGGAGAGGCAAGCCAAATAGCTAGAGACCACCTGGTGGAAGGCATCGGTCTGTAGTAGAGTTATAAAACTCCTGTCTTTGCTTTCCAAAATGCTCTTTGGGCAGATTGCTTAAGAACACCACGCTACAAACTCGCTAGCTCAAGATCACAGATTGAGCAGAACACAAACTTCCATCTACACAGGTCTTTCCCATACTCAGTTTACAGCAACCTCACCCAGTCACGAGAAAGCTTCTGAGACATTTTAGCCGTGTCCGACAGTGACTCTTCAAAAAATAAACAAAGACATTTATGAGAGTCGGATCGAGTGACTAAAGACAGTTACATGGGCATCAAAACAGAAAGGGGGGCAGGAACCAAAATGCAGAGTGTAATTTTACTTAAAAGACCAACTTTTTTATTGTACGTTGGAGTAGAGTCTTTCCCCTGTGCCATCTCGTTGAAAGTTTATAAATTACAAGAAGTATTAAGAGTTCACTTCAAGACAAAAGGAATAAAACTGCTGCAGTTCTAACTTTCACCATGAATCAAAGTTACCGTGATGCTCCTACGATACTCATGTCGTACAGGAAACGCCTCCTGCACTTCGAGTAACAGACCTGGGTGCACAAAGGGCCACCCCTCACTACTGCGGGATCCAGGTGCAGCGTAACAGTCCGGAGAGCACTGGCGGGTTTGTCACACAGACAGTGCCTCAGCAACGAGGCTATAACATGGCCGGAATCTCTGACGAGACAGTGTCCAAAGGCTGCCAATGACAGTCCATCAAGGCATCGTAGAGCTCTTCGCTCTGTTCCATAAACTGTTTATTTGCTTCGTGGACGTCCAGCTGAGGCGTCGGGTCTGAGGGAAGAAGGACAGACAAACTGGTCACGTGCCAAGCGCGTTAGGAAAACCCTCACCCCGTAAAGATGTTAGCTGTACGAAAAAAATGTGGAGGGAGTCCCAAAACGTTCCCATCGCTCGCCCAGTCACGAGCCTGACTAGAACAGCCCTGGTAAACCTCAGCGCAATGGGATAAGGACTAACTAGGTGCAGTCGTGGCCCTCTTGTCGGTGGTGATTGCCCCCCTAGCAGAGTCAACAGAGAGAACGCATACCTGCACCTCGCCGCCCCGTGTAGCCGCTTAAACTGCCACAGAAGGTGGGTTGCCACCAAGGCACCGGACTGCAAAGCGGAGCAGCGGAGGCGCAGGCACACGCTGCGGTCTGCTCCCTCCGCTACGGGGTCAGAGTGGATGGCTGGGGACGGTAGCGTCTTACGCTGCTGCAACAGGAGTCACCAGAGCTCATCTGCCAAGGCCTCGAACATCTCAAAGCACTGCAGTTAGTAACCGCAGAAGTGCCAGTGCCAGCCCGTGAATTAAGCACGAACACGTCCCCCGTTTTACGGCTGGGAGAATCGTCTGTGAAGCATTTCGGGGCTGGAGAGCGACGCAGTGGGTCCGATTCTGCTGCTCCCAAGGTGTACTTAACATTTTGCCCAAACTGGCTCATTGCATTACCCAGCCCCCCTGCAGGATTTAAAGCTCACCTACCAATCCACAATCTAAAGGCTACGTTACCAAATTAGCCCCATCTCTTAGGTCAGTACGCGAGTACCAGAGTGCAAAGAAACCAGCCAACTGAATGGAAAGGCTGCGAAGCACATCTGGAACAAAATGCTTGTAAACACGGCTGGGTTTAGCGATATGTTGCAACACATCACAGGGAAACACAATTAAGAGCCACGCACTGGCAAAACGTTATCGCTTCCTACAAATTTCAACATATTAGTACATAGGAAATTCAATCAACGAGCAAAAGACACCCCGGAGATATTCTAATTCCAGCACTGGTGTATTAGTTTCAGCAGAAAGGAAAGCTCTCGTGTAATGCTTTTAAAAGCCAGCGAGGGCTTTCTCACTGACATCACTACTTACAGCCACAGATCACACGCAGGAGCTAGCTGCTTTCTACTTGTACCATTTTTCGTTGTTTTTAAGAGAACAGTAAGATGCACTACACAGCGCGTATTCCCTTCAAGACCCAAATTTGGAATTACTAGTACAAAATAAATATTTCTTGCGTGAATAAACAAAACCAGCTCGTATGTATATTTAAAACCACGACATGTTTTAGTGGTTCGTTTCAACTAATGACTGCTAAAACAAATATTTTACCAGTATGCCAACTGATATTATTTCTTTTAAAAACAATAAGCACAGTTTAAGTATCCTGGACTCTAAATAACAAGAATCTACAGAAAAACACAATACCTACATCGTTTTTGTAGCATACCAGAAAAAAAGGGATAAAATCTTGTATATTGTAGAAGATTAATATTTGTATTTTCAGGGCAAAGGAGATGTGAACACTAAACCACAACTGGTCTCAATGCTAGTGAAGTCAATTTGTTTCAGCCCTGACAAGGTCTGGACTAAGAACAGCAACTGTAAAATAAGGATGCAAGCCAGGTGATAGGGACCAGCAAATTTTCTCAGACCTCAAATTTTTACTCAAAGACAAAGGTACATTATACCCTGAATTTAGGGGCCAATGTGAGAAAGACTCTCCATCTGCAATCCGTGCAAAGGAAACACACAACTTCAATAAAGAATTCTAGAAACATACCTTCCAATGCATCCTCGCCAACTTCTTCATACGACTGCAAAGACAAAAAAAGCCCTTAGGACAGCAGATACTATTTTTTTTAAACAAACATCACCCGTTGATTACCACTGTCACACACTGACTTTTATAGCTGACTGATTACAACCCAGTTCTCCACGCACAAGCCTTCCGATCCACTCCCAGAAGGCTCCAGGGGGAGATCCCACACTGAACTTCTAACTTGAAATTCCTGTGGTGCACTGGCTGGCTGTCTTGACCTGTTTTATCCCCTAAAACAAGGCCTGTGAAGGATCCCAGAAGTCAATCTCAGCGCTGGCTGTCCAATTGCCCCTATCAAGAAGAACCTTCTACCATGACAACCGTATTTAGAGCCCGCCTTACACCCCACAGACCTTTTTACCCACCCAGCCCTAGCAACAACCCCTACACGTGACAACAGTGCACGCCAGGGTCTGCTGAACAGTTTTGCTTCCTCATCAAGCAGCAACATTAAACCAGAAGAGCTTGAAGCTAACGAGCCCGTCAGAGTTTAGAAAGCAGTTTCGTGCCGACAGATCACCGGAGAGGGAGCGCTTTGCCCTGTCCTACCTGCATCGTGCTCTGCGTGTAGCCGTACTGGGGGTAGCTGTAGCTGTAACTGCCCGTGTTCTGGTCGTAGCCCCACTGGGCGTAGTAGTTGTGATACTGTTGGTAATACTGGTTATAGTTATAGCCGTACATCTGATTGTACTCCATTGGTTTCACACGATTACTTGAAAAAAAACAAAGCGGGAATAAGTCACAAATAATGCAGAGCAATTACTAAAAAGCAGAAGTGAAATAGCTTGAGGTGCAGAGGGGTTATTCTAGCATGCAAATTTCATTCTCTACAGTATATTCACTATTTCTTGTGGTAATTGTTATCATTTGCATACGTGTGCAGAAAGAAAGAAGCGGTTTATATTCAACCCCCTTTCCTGTATTCATATTCATCCTCATTAATAAAATAAGCAGTGCTTTCATTCTTTAGGAGTAATTTAGTGTCACCTCCTGGCTTTGGGAAGGGAAGAGCTCGGGACTACAAGTCTCAGCTTAGAATATCCTGAGCCATGATCCCGATTCCTGGGTCCCTTTTTCTTTCTGACAAACAAGAAGTACTACTCTGCAGCCCCCTGAGAAGAGATACTGAGTCTTGCTTTACATGAAGAGCTAAAGACTTAGAGCCTTGCAAAAGAACTGGGGTTTCTTTAGGTGAGAATGGTCCAAAATCTCTCCCTTCTGCCACTGACACAAAGCCTGAGCAACAACGGGTTGTCCCCATTCTGGGCTGGATGGTCTTCAGTGCAAATCATTTAAAGAGCTCGTAAGTGAAAAGGACTACGAGGAATTCAAAATGTATCTGTTCAACAGCCCCTGAGCTAACTACAGTTCTCATTCCTTGCCCTAAAGAGGCAGCAGGCCCAAGACATTGGCAATCCCACCTTGTCAGGATGTGAAATAATGAGATGACAAATGTAGCTTGCAAATGAGAATGTGGCACGCAAAGCTTTATCTAATGATGAAATCAGTGAGAAGTAGGAAGAGGGAAACATCAGTCTTCTTACCACAGTACATTCCCTTTTCCCTTCCTTATCCCCCCAAGACTTCTGAGGTCACTGAAAATCTAAATATTATTCAAATAGGGAGCAATTACTATTATTCGTATTACCCTAGTGCTACGAGCCCCAAGTCAGACCAGGATCTCATTGTATCAGGTTCTGAACAAACACAGAAAACAAAGTTAATCCCTGCCCCAAAATCAGACATCGTAATAGAATCAGCAAGGTAATTGAGCTTTGCTATCCGGAAGTCAATAAGCAGATTTAGATCATTTCAGTTTAATGCAAAGGAACATAAGCTTTAAAAATAATCACATTTAAATACAGCGTGTGTATGTGTGTGCGTTTAATAATGTATATAATTAAAAGTAGTGTAAGATGTTTCGTCTTGATCTAACGATGTAATTTTTTGATACCTCTGCATTCTGGTGCTGCAGCTAGTTTGCTATATTTGCGTGTATTCCTCCACTTGGTGACGGAAACATCCAGGATACGCACCCAAATCACTACATTTTATTAAAAAATGCACATGTTTTCCTAAGATACTGCTCTTAAATACGCCATCTGGCTGCTCTTATACTCACGCTTTTGGTATAGCCACACTCAAGCGTACAGGTTTAGAGCCCAGCCCCACGGCTCCCTGACACTCCGTCAGCGCTCGTTTCTGTTCCAGTTCATCCGTGAACTTCACAAACCCGTAACCTCTGCAGAGACACGGAATGATTTGTATCAAGCAAAAGCAAAAAAAAAAAGCCATGCTGCTTGTTTCTTAACATTTACGGTGAAATCTAAACTGGTCTTGAAAAACGCAGCAAATGAACCACCTGCGCTAGGGCTTTCAGGAGGGATGAAATGATTTCCTGTTCCAGTTGCTTTGCATTGTTTGTTTGACACATCTCTGAGCTTCGGGAGCACTTTCAAGAGCTTCAGAAAAGTAAACTAAATCTTGTGCCAGTGGATTCTGGGGAACCTGAAGTGAGCTGACACAAGACGTGTTGAAGGGCATGACCAGACAGTAGCAAAGCCTCACATCTGTATTGGGAGGATACCGATAATCGGGACGGTTGCAAGTCAGCACAGGATTGACAAGACACAGGCATCATCGCCATACCTAAAACTGCCCGACTCCGAAGGAAAACTTATTTTCCATAGGATTGACCAAGATGCACTTTCTAATCCAGTCCTTTTTCCAACACCAAACTATTCAGAGAGGCTTTCTGTCATTCCCACCACCCACACGGTCCCATCAGCGGACTCGAAAACAAGCTCTTAACGCCAAGTTGCTAAAACCTGCTGACAGCACACCTGGAGCAGGGCCACGTGCGGCCAGCATGCCCTCACCTCCCAGCAACGCTCCCCTGCAGCACTAACAGCCGTGTGCACGTTAGCCAGAGGAAAAACATGAATTCCCCCTACCCTAAACGTCCTTAGCGTGGGATTTGATGCTGTAGTGAGTCAGAAGCAACGCAAGAGCATCCAAGAGGGCAGTGCCAGGATCCCAGGATGGGATGGGCCGCCTCACGCAGCAGAAAGATCAAAGACTTAGGTGTGGGAGGGAAAGAGGAATCCATCTGAGTGAAGGAAGGAGGCTGGGAGGGAAAGGGCTTGTCTACCCGCGGAAAAGAACGAGCCGTAAGCGAGGGTGTAAATTTACGGCGTATTATCTATTCTGTGGGAACAATTAAATGCAAAATAACACACACGGTGATTCTGAAAGTGGCATCACCTAGCATTCACAGTACGGCCACGCTTGTAAATAAGTACGGGTCAGGACCTCCCTGGCAGACATTCTGTCCTGTCCCAGCGGTTAAGAGAAGACCCCCAGCCTGCACCCACGGCACAGAGCAAGGCAACAGGCAGAGCACTGCGGCATCAGGCTCCAAGGTCCTCTCTTGCCTGGACAGGAGGTGCCAGGAGGAGCCTTCCCGAGCCTGGAAGGGCCTGGTCTGCACCTAGGAACTGTTCCCAAAGCCACCTATTGGCCCAACATCCGTCACCCACCACCTATTTTGCAGCACATACAGCAAAACGGGAGCTGGAGGAGGCAGCCGGGCACAGCTGGTCTCAGACAAGGTGGCAGGAACAGCACAGAGCGTGACAGAGCAGCCCTGCAAGAGGTTCGGGCTGGACGGAAGGGAGAACTTCATTACTAGAGAGCTGTTGCAGCACTGGAACAGGCTGCCCGGACAAGCTGTATTATCTCATCCTGGGAGATTTTCCAGGCTACACAATTCATGGCTGACCTGATCCGGCGTTGGCAGCGGCCCTGCTCAGAGTGGGAAGCTGGACAAGGTACCTCCAGACATTCCTTCAAAAAATGTATCTGAGAAACCCTTACGTGAGACAGAGGGAGACGTACAGGCATTGTATCAGAATACTGTGTGCCACGGAAGCCATGCTCTGTTCTGAAAAATAAGGATGCTGACCAACTGGTGGACAAACCGAGTGGGCTCTCTTCGAAGAAAAGAGTTTCATTTTCTGCTCTTTAGAAAATGCTTGATTAAGATCACGAAAACCAAGGTTTTGACATCTGTTTTTGATGAGCCATTTCCAGCGAAGACGAACAATGCAGCTACTAACTACGTGACAATGAATCACAGCTTTGTTCGCCCTACCCTACGTGAAACAAAAACTGTAAAGCTTCCCTCAGAATATACACTCAATGGCCCAAAGACTGAAAAAGCAAAATTCTATCTGAAAGTCCAGGAGCCTGCGTTTATAGATCACTTAGACATTTTTCAGCATTTTCAGAAGTGCAGTAACATACTGCCAACACACAAGGAGCACGACAGAAGAGTGACAACATGCCATAGTGACCTACCAAAGCCCAAACACTGCAGGGTGAATATTCAAGAACACTTTTTTTTTTAGCAGGTATGGGATCTACTAAAATCTCAACTTATTTTTCCCTTGCTGCATTACATCTTTCCCATTGCTGCACGTGAAGTGAAAGAAAAGAATGAATAAAACATCACTTACTTGGATACTCCTGCCTGGTCCAAAACAACTTTTCCACCTCTACACGATGGATAAACTTTAACAAAAAACTCATATAACATGCCGTCATCCACATCAGGAGTCAGATCTCCCACGAAAAGGGAATATTCTGGACTAAAGAAATCAAAAGAAAACTTCTTAAGCACAAATACAGACACACGACGTGCGCTGAGCGACAGCTAACATTGAGCCTACGAATTTGACTTCAGAGAGAAGTGATATTAAAGGACATCCACTTGATACTGCTTTGTATTTACAGATAATTCCATTTTTTAGTTCTCAGAGGATACTGAACTGGGCACCACGTATGAATTTCTAACACGGCAAGGAAACATTATTGTATTGTTTACAGATTTGCTATTTCCTACATACTGATCTTACATTAAAATAGATAAATCAGATACTTTGATGTTAAAAAGTGCAAATATTTAAAAAGACCCTCCTGACAGACCAGCTGAGCCACACAAAAGGCAAAGCATAAATCTGACAGGTGGTCTAAGTTAACCCCTCTCTGCTAAAGGCTCATGGAGCGAGGTTGTGTTGTCCATCTGTAACACACGACCATTTCCAGAGCAAACAGAACCGCAAGAATTAGTTACCAGATGTAAATCTCATTCTTTGCCCATCTGTCACGCCTTGATTCTAATCTGAGGTTATTTTTTTTTAACGATTCATAAATAATCATCTAAAATAAAAATATAATTGCAGAGATCTGACTAACGCTGCCCTTGCAAATTGCAGGACTGTGCTGTTTTCACCCTAGCACACACCTGCCTGAACATCTCCTCGTGTTATTATTAATTCAACTGCGTAAGCGTTTCTGGGCAGGCATTAGGAAAGGATTCACGCCACCCAACTTCAGAAGCCTAATTTAGCCCATTCGCCTCCTTTCACTGTCAAGGGAGAAAGAAGGGCTCCTCCAGAGGGCAAATCCGAGCGCCTCTCCCTCTCTTTGCTGACTGCCCTGGGACTCTCGCCAGTTAAGCCAGGCGGGGTGAAACCACGGCAGCTATACCCAGGTGCCAAACACATTCATGGCATTATACGGTGCCAGCGTGCTACAGCATCACACATACTTATAGCGTGTTCCAAGCTGGTTTAATGTAATCCACGTTATTAATTGTGGGATTTACTTATCTGGCACCGCTCGACAGAACGGTACAAGATTCGGTTCTATGCATCCCATGAATTCTCTCCTGTCCAAATCTGCTAGCTGTGCACCTTGTCCGGCAGCGATGAACTTGTGGGTTTACGTATTTTGAATCCTCTTTGCAAGGTAATTGATAAGGAGACATTAAACAGGCAAAACTAACATTTGGATATTGAGTGTTTACCTGTTATCGGGCTGTTTTCCATACGTTGCATAATTCAATTTAAATCGCTTTGCCTGAAACAAGGCAAAAATGAATCCATACATTCAAATGTTTCCACGGGAATCCAAACAATGAGGAAAAAATACAATAAGCTAACTTTACATACTTTTAAAAACTTAACTGACTGTCAGGCCAGTCAGTTAAGGCAGCAAGAACATTTTTGTTTTACTTCAGTACAGCTCTAACAGTGAAAATCAGCAAACACCCTGCACCAAGAGGTTTGGACTGTCTCTACTTCAACAGTTTATAAAGCTAGTGAAAGACAGGTGGACCTGACAGAGATCGCATTTTTATTTCTTTATGGAAGGAAGGAAAACTGAGGCACTAACGGCAAATGTTAAATGACTTCTAATGTTAAGGCCTTAAACTGAAATGACAGCACATACAGCTGGACATTTGTGGATTACAAGAATACTGACAGAGCAGGATCTGCCACACTGGAAAATGGAATCGATCCCTGATTCTAGAAGTAGGCCGAAATATTTTGCTCTGGATGATGCACTCATTTATTTTGGGAAAAAAAAAAAAGGGGGGGGGATTCATCTGACAGACTTACCTGTGGTTTGGTAGTGGAGGCCTCCCTAAACTTTGCACTTGATTTAAAAAAAACAAAACAAAAGTTCCCCAGGAGCCTAGATTCGTGTCACTGGCACATCTGGAACTCCTAGCCCCCATCCTACCAGGTTTCATCCCACCTCACGTTTAAATTTGACCAAGATTTAAGGAGCTGAAGATCTTCTCCCTCAAAATCCTGCAGGTCTCAGTCCCAGAGGCACTCTTACGTGACGCTCAGCACACAGCGACCCCAGTAGGCCCACTGCAGAGTGCAATGGTAACGGCTATTTTCTGCCGAAACATGTCTGACAGAGGAAGAAGCAAAGGGTTGCACTCCTGTACAAGAATACTGGTTTCATAACTCACCCAGGCAGTGGAAGACCTAAGCTGGATTCCCTTGTCAGTATGAGGGCCTTCAAAACCATTTTTCTATCTCCCAACAGGCTTCCAAAGCAGACATCCCTCTGTACTACACAGTGGCATAGCATCAAAGAATTCAATTTGGCCAAAGAAAGCAAGCCTACTGTGAGTCCAAAACCTAGAGATCAGAACGTTTGTTTAGTACAGTGGAGAGCCTAGAGTGCTCCTGTGCCTTGCACGATGCATTCCCTCAAAGACAGCGTAAATAATTCCTGGGAAATAGAGCAAAGACTTAACTCTAGGCTATAATCATGTTCCTTGCATGCTTGCATTCACTGGTGCACAGTGGTGCACAGCTCTTTCTGTGGACCATTTACAAGCTTAGTTTCCTAACATAAAATTGAGATTCCCTTCTGAAACACTTTGATCTCTTCTTTTTTTTGGATCTAGTTCTTCACTGCAATTCTTTGGGTTTAAAATCAATGAGAAACCTGAGACTATTTCCACTCTTACAGGACCTGGGGACGCTAATCGTGTAAAAGAGAGACAACAGGAGCACCACAGCTCTCTGTTATTCCTTTGGCAGATTCAGGATTTAAAAATAAATAGAAGAGTGAGCCACGTTCAGGAGAAAAAGTGTCTCAACGCAAGAGACGAGCTGGACAGCTGCCTGCTGAGTGCACTGGTTTAGGCTGCCTACACTGGGGCTCTGTCTGACGTCCTAATTCCCTCCATGTATTATGGAAATCATCCCTCCAAACAACACCACATTTTGAATTAAACTCTGGATAAACGCCAGCGTTTCCAAACCCAAACTTCAATTATCGTCTTCTCACAGGAGCTGTTCTCTTTCTCTCTCTGGTGGCTACGGAAGGCATCTGGGAAGATCAGCTTCCCTTAGTCAGGGCCTCTGATTTGCAGGATATGGGTTATTAAACGGGACAGGAGAGGAGCTCCAGGCCTCTTACCTACCCCTTTCGACAGGGGATGTCATCCTCTTAGGAAGGCTGACCAAACAGTTCAAGGAACAGCACCTGAACTTCCCAGTTTCCAGCTCGGTGCATTAACTACTCTGAACCAGACGTCCATTACCTTAACCTGTCACACTGTCAGAGAGGTGATTCTAGAGCTGCTTTACGAACCAGTCATCCCAGCTACTGCAGCCAAACTCTGTGGGTACAACGGGCAGCTGTGTCAGCCATCCCATTTTAATATTCTACACGTTCCAGTCAACACCCTAAAATTAGCCTCTGTGACTATTCCTCCTCTTCTTCCCAACCACCTAGCTTTTAGGCGCCCGAGACATTTGGTATGCAGTGCAATTATAAAATGGCCTAGCTCTTTCTCCACTGTAAAAGGGTTTGAATAACTTTTCTTTGCTAAGGGCCAAGGATAATGCAAGGCTTAAAAGTCACTTTTCTCTTGCAAATCAACGTTACGCAAAGCTCAGTGTAAACCTGCAAGTTCATCTTGTGCATAAATCACAACGTGCAAACTATAGAAAATGCATATGGAACTACAAATGGAGAGAGACAGAAGGACTGTGGTACGTATACTCAACCTATTTTTTCCTTGTTCTTCTCTGGTTTCTCATCAGTCCAACTTTGGTAACAGTAGCAAGGCTCAGAAATAGAAAAACACACCACAACATTTCTATACCTGGGTATTATCCAGACATTCAAGCAAAAATTAACATTTTCCCAATAATTATCTGAGTAAGAACGTAACAGCTTTATGTTCATTAACTTAAGCGCAAAGAAAAGCACAATCCCGGTTTGCTAACTATTTGTCTGTAACCATTATTCAAAATACAGTTTCTACTTCTATCTCTTCACAATTTGATTAGATTTACTTACCGGTGTAGCACCAGGAAGCGGTTTTCCATTGATTTTGTGTAAACACTTCTCTGCAGTAGCTAGATCTGCAAATTCTACAAAGCAATAGCCTGCTGGAATTCTGAACATAGACACAGGAGAGAAAAGGATTTCAGATTTAAAACATTTGAGGAGGGCTACTACATTTTCAGATAACTGCTAGGAAATTTGCTATAGCAGCGATATGTAGAACTATTTCCTTTTCGAAGTCTAAACGTTAGCTACCCAGCAGAATCTAGCACAGCAATTCTGGATCTTCACTGAAGCGACAGCCCCTACTTACCAGCAAGTCAGGTCAACGTAAGGACACAGAAAATACTTTTGCTCGGTTATTCCACTGCCTCCTTTCACAGACTTTAACTTTTCCCACCCAAATTTAAGCAGTTGAAAACCGAAATTCCAGCATTTACAAAACCACAAGACTACGTTATCCTGCGTACAGTCGCCCGTTCTAAACGAACTCAAAAGGCCTTCACGTGGCTCTTTCTAAGGTAGACTTCCCACCTCTGCTAGCATCATGTGGCTGCACTAGTGCACTGATTAACAGACTCGTCACTGAAGTCTTCAGCCCAGAACACGTAATTCCCAGATGGACTGTACGCCATACGTGGGCCATTCTGAAGGAGTGCTGAAGCACTGCAGGCTGGTTCACCGCTGGGGAGGTCGAAGAGCCAGCAACTTCCTCCCCATTGCTATCATCAATACCCTCATATTGTTGGCAGCAATGGTGAAAAGCTGAAAGGGAAAATCGCTCTCGTATGGACAGGACCACAGCGATGCCATGTAAAGGGCAAACAGTTCCATCCAAATGGAGAGAGGCAGTGGCAGAACGAATTGAGAACAAGCGGAAAGAGTTACCCTGTCAACCTGTTTCGAATGATTTTTACACTCAGTACGAGCTCTCCCATGGTGGCAAAGGCTCTTGAAACAAAGTTTTCATCCATATATGGCTCCAGCTATAAAAGCAAAAAAGCAAGTTAGATGAGGGCAACCACAAAAAGGAGAATATATGTGTCAATGTCACCCTAAGCAGTTAAAACATTATTGAGAAGTATTTTACCCTTACACTTCAAAAAGAAGACTCATTTAAGAGGGTCGATGCCACTCAAAACCAGCAGGCATGCATGAACCAGGCTCAACAGTCTGCAAAGTGGAACCCAAGAGACAGCATGAATTTCAGAGAACAGGGAGCTTTCACAGAAGGACAAAAGCCACTCAGAGACATACAGCAACAAACTGAGCGTTCACTACGCAGGAGCAGGGGGTAAGGAGACGGCAAGCTCCTTCTCTCTATGCGAACGGAGGTTGGGCCAGCACTGACAGTACACAGGTGCGGCACAGCCCGGGGTGCTGTGATGAACGGGTGGCGTGCGTCAGGTAACACAGCCTCCATGGAGCTACAGTCGGGGTTTGCAGAGCTCCGTGGGGCAGCGCTGCGAGTCCTCTAGTCGCAGCCCGCAGCGGGTCTGCCCATGGGTGCAGTGACCGTGGCGTGGGGTGTAGGCGGGAAGGCAGCACGGTGTGTAACAGGGATGGGACGTGGCTGTGGTCCTGTGTGAATGACAACGTGTGTGTGCGGGTGTCTGGATGGTGTAAGTGGCTGAAAAGTACGGAACGGCGTTGCAAATTGGACTGAATACATGAGGAAGGTAGTGGGACATGTTTAGCGGGTGACATTGCTGGTAGGGTGATGGTTGGACCAGATGATCCTGAAGGTCTTTTCCAACCTTAATGATTCTGGGATACTAAAAGGATGACGTGCAAGTCGCTGGAGGTAGCCCTACTCTGTGCGGGTGTCTGTGGTATGTGTGTGTCTGTGAAAGGCAGGCTCAGAGAAGCAACAGGTGGCGGCTGCTGGGGTTTGTACGGCTGTGTTCCAGAGAGCAATGGGCTGCTCGTGAGAAAAGGATGCTGTGGAGGGGTTGTAGGTGTCCCTTTGTGTGGGTAAGCATGGAAGCGTGAACGTGAGTGCAGAGTTGTGAGTGTGTCAGTGCCGTGAGTGTGTCCCCTGAAGCACGTGAGCACACAGGTGCCTAGCAGCAAGTCAGCTACGGGCTTGTGAGAGTGTAATTGACTACGAGACCACAAATGTGACAGTGTGAGTGCATGGAAGTGCCCGATACCGGCGTGAGGAACACTGGTGCAAGTGCCATGAGTGTGTGGGTGCCCACAGCTGCAGGCAGGCCACGAGGGTCCCGCGGGGGTGTGCGCCTGCCCACGAGCCTGGCTGTGTGTGAGGTGCCTCCGGGTGTGTGTGTGAGCAGGGGCAGGGGTGTGTGTGTGAGCTGGTGTGTGCCTGTCAGCGTGTGTGTGTGTGGTTGGCTTGGAAGCTGGTGTGTGTCAGCGTGAGTGTCAGCGTGAGTGTGTGTGTGAGGGTGTGAGCGTGAGGGTGTCACTGTGTCAGTGTGGGTATCAGGGAGCGTGCAAGTGTCAGGGAGTGTGTGAGTGTCACGGTGAGTGTCAGCCAGTGCAAGTGTGGGGAACTGTGTGTGTCTGTCAGCCTGTCAGTGCGAGTGTGCGGGACTGTGCCTGTCTGTCAGTGCCAGCGTGCGGGACGGCGTGTGTCCGTCAGTCAGTGAGAGTGTGAGGGACTGAGTGTGTCCGTCTGTCAGTCAGTCAGTCCGTCAGTCTGCCTGTCAGTCAGTGCGAGTGTGCGGGACTGAGTGTGTCAGTCAGTCAGTCAGTCAGTGAGAGCGTGCGGGACCGTGTCAGTCAGTGCGAGAGTGCGGGACTGCCTGTGTCCGTCAGTCCGTCCTGTCAGTCAGTCCGCCCGTCAGTGCTGCCCAGCCCCCGGCAATGCCCGCAGCCCCGGCTGCCCTCCCTCCTCCTCCTCCTCCTCCTCCTCCTCCCGCCGCACAAAGCCCCGCGCGGGTCCCGGCCGGACACTCACGTCCCCCATCCACAGGCTGGCGGCCATGCTGCTCCCGCAGGCCCCGGGGCGGGTTCGGCGGGGCCGCGGCTTCGCCTTCCCGGCTCGGCCCCGCCGCCGGCGCCGCCTCTCGCCGTGGCCGCGGGCCGCTCCTCCGCCTCGCTGCCCCGCCGCCGCCTCCTCCGCGGAGCCCGGCGGGCGGAGAGAGCGGCGCCCCCGCCGCCACGGGCGGCCCCGGCCCGCGGCAGCGGCCCCTGCCGGCAGGAGGAGCGAGAGAGGGCGGGCGGGGGGCGCAAGATGGAGGCGGGCGGCGGGGAGGGATCGGGGCTACGCGAGAGGGATCGGCTCCCCCGGGAGGGATTGGGGTCGCAGGGAGGTGGGTTGAGGACACCGGGAGGTGGTTTGGGGGCTCCGAGGG